>JAAGNO010011981.1:28695-56196 GCA_033439905.1 Ceryle rudis
TTCCTCTTTTACTATGAGGGAAAAATTACAGTGGCTATTTCTGAGCCACTCCCTAGCATATACTTTGATCCTGTCCCCAGGAGACAGCTGAATGCCTGAGGAACCATCCATGCACCCATCCCTCACATGTCTCCCCGTGACAGTCCCTCTGGACACTGTGCAAGGCTCAGGATCAGGTGGTGTCATGTCCAAAGACCCGCCTAGTGCTGGCAGCAAGGTGCTGCTGCTCTGGCTGTGGCTCCTTGTGGGAAGCAGAGCGGAATACCCTGTGCAGATCCCTGACTGTCCTTCTGAAACAGGAGTGAGAAAGGGCTGCCTTCAGTGCCTTGATATGTCTGATTCTGGCCATGCATGCCTGACTCACCAGGTGCTGAGGACGATCCAGTACCAAGGGAGAGGCCTCTGTATCTCTTTCATTGTCCAGTGCTGGGGCAAGGTGGGGTTGCTGATGGTGTCATTGCTGATGTCAGCACATTGGTGGTTTGGGCCAGTTCTTGCTGTTCCCTGTGCTGCTGGGTGGTAACCACAGCCCTGTGCATGACTTCCATCCTGAAGAACTGGGCTGTGTCCAGAAGAATGTAATCACAGCCTGTGGGGCTGTGTGGGGCAGGAGCCTGGCTCTTGAGAGTCCCTTCCTCAGGATCTCTGTCCATAGCCAAAGTTGTTTGTTTGGCTTACATGGAACCTTCCAGTGCAAGAATCATAGAACACCAGGTTGGAAAGGAACTCAAGGATCATCTAGTCCAAACTTTTAAGGTAAACTATATATGTATATGTTTTAAATGAGATGACCCAGCACTCTGTCAAGCTGAGTCTTAAAACTGTCCAGAGTAAGGAATTCCGCCACTTCCCCTTGGGAGGTTATTCCAATGTCTAATTGTTCTCACAGTTAAAAATTTTATTCTGGAGTATAATGGGAGTCTTCCCAGGAGTACCTTGTACCGGTTACCCCTTGTCTTTTCCATATGACTGCTTGTAAAAGGGTGTCTCCATCTTCTTGGTAGCCACCTTTTATGTACTGGTACTTGGCAATAAGGTCTCCCTTCTTTTCTCAAGGCTGAACAAATCCAGGTTTTTTCAGCCTTTCTTCATATGGCAAGTCTTCCAGCCCTCTGATTATCCTTGTGACCCTTCCCTGAAACCTCTCCATTTTTTTTTTTTGTATATCAGGGACCAAAACTGAACACAGTACTCAAAGTGTAGTCTGATTAGCACTGTGTAGAGTGGGATAATGACTTCTTTATCTCTGCTGGTGACATCCTTGTTAATGCAACCCAGTATCCTGGTGACTTTCTTTGCCACTGCAGCACAATGTTTACTCATGTTGAGCTTGTTGTCCACTAAGACCCCCAGGTCCCATTCCACAGGGCTGCTCTCCAGCCAGGTGGATACCAAGCAGTCTGAGATGCATTCCTGGGTTATGTATTCCCAGGTGCAAGACCTTGCACTTGTCTCTGTTGAACTTCATAAGGTTCCTGCTAACCCACTCCTCCATCCTGTCCAGGTCTTCCTAGTGGGTGGCTCTCCCTCTGGAGTGTCATTTTCCTCACTCATTTTGGTTTCATCTGCAAACTTCATCAGGGTGCTCTTGATCCCAACATCCAAATGACTTATGAAGATGTTAAACAGTGTTGGGCCAAATATTGATCCCTGGGGGACCCCACTTGTGATTGGTTGCCAGTTTGAGAAAGAACTATTTACTGTCACCCTCTGGGTATGGCCTGTTAGCCAGTTCCCCACCCACCGCACTTGTCTAGGTCGTAACATGTCAGTTTCTCTAGGAGGAGGCTGTGGGGGACTGTGTCAAAAGCCTTTGAGAAGCCCAAGTAGACAGTGTCCAGCATTTGCCCTGCATCAACCAAGCGGGTTACTTTGTCATAGAAGGCAATCAGGTTTGTCAAGCATGATTTGCCCCTGGTGAATCATTGGCTTTTCCCTGTTGTTCTGAAGACAGCACAACGGTGCCTTGGGCCAGTTCTTGCTGTTCCCTGTGCTGCTGGGTGATGACCACAGCCCTGCACATGACTTCTGTCCTGATGAAATGGGTTGTGTCCAGAAGAATCTAATCACAAGTTGTGGGGCTGTGTGGGCAGCAGCCTCGCTCTTGAGAGTCCTTTCTTCAGGAGCTCTGGCCATGACCAAAGCTGTCAGCTTGGAGTACGTGGAACCTTCCAGCACAAGAGACACACTCTTCATTTCACACATCTTATGAAATAAGTCCATTGTGCACATCTGAAAGGAGTGGAAGGGATTTGTAAAGATACCCAAGATACCACTTTCCCTGCTTTGCCCATGCCGAAGCTACATGCTGAAACAAGTTGAAAACAGGCACCCTCACCCTGGGCCATCCCTCCCTTAAAATAGCTGGCATGATGTCAGTGCATATCTATTGGCTTGTTCAGTTCTTTATCCCAGCTGTGGCCTCTCCCTGCTGTGACCCTTCCCAAGTTCTTGGGCCACCAGCTGCTTGTGATAATTAACCCGAACGAAATCCAGGACATTATCTATCCCTTATTATATACCATCTATGTCATGCACAGCAGTGTTAATTAACAGTTAACATTCATCCAAGTGAATTGACTGACTATTCTCTCACAAAATCAAATCCCCTTGATGTATACATTGGACTTCTCCCTCCTCCCTCATCACCCAGCAGGTGCACACAGACCCTTGAGGAAAAACAATCCCATGGGTGGGTTTGCTTTTGCCTGAAGCAGGACTCAATCAGACCATCTTTCCTAATATGATCTTCATATGTACTACATGCATTTTATCTCCTTCTACAGCAAATGGGAGTTTTGACTGGGCAGAGCCAGCTGGACTGGTACATCCTCTTGTGTTAACTAATCAGGCGGCCTTTACTAAATGTGTGTCCCAGTGTTTGACCACATTCCTGTGGCTTTCAGAGTAGCTTTTAATAGTACATTGTACCATTCAATCTTCCCAGAGGCTGATGCTTGATGGGGGATGTGATAAACCCAATTGATGCCGTGCTCCTTGGCCCAGGTGTCTATGAGGCTGTTTCGGAAATTAGTCCCATTGTCCGACTCAGTTCTTTCTGGAGTACCATGTTTCCACAAGATCCACTTTCAAAGGCCCAGAATGGTGTTCCAGGCACAGGGCCTTGGATACATTTCCAAACACCCAGTGGTTGCTTCCACCATTGTGAGCACATGGTGTTTGCCCTTGAGGGTTTGTGGGAGTGTAATGTATTCAGTCCACCAGGGCTCTCCAAATTTGTATTTTAGCCATTGTCCTCTATACCACCGTGCATTTAATTGCTCGGCCTGCTTGATCACAGCACATTTCATATACATGAATGACTTTTGCAAGAGTGGCCATGGTCCAGTCCATCCCTTCACAAACAGGTTCTCTACCTGAACAGCAATATCTTGTCATAATCCAGCACCCCATATGGGTTCAACTGTGTGCTGCCAGTTGTTCTATTTCCATTGCTGCAACCACTCCCACAGGGTATTTGCCACCATCCATAAGTCATAGAGAGCGAGAGCACTAACCACTTTTCTTGCTCAGCAATACCTAGCGCCAGTTGGATGGCTTTCACCTCTGCAAAACTATTGGTTCACCCTGTTCTAGCAGCTTTCATGACTCGACGTCTGGGACTCCACACAGCAGCTTTCCACCGTTGTTTTCCCACAATGTGACAGGACCCATCAGTGAACAAGGCATATTGCTTCTCATCATCTGGTAGTTTGTTACACGCTGGGGCCTCTTCATCAAGTGTCACTTCCTCCTCTGGCAACATCCCAAAATCTTTGCCCTCTGGGCAGTTTGTGATCACTTACAAGATTCCTGGGTGGCTGGGATTCCCTATTCAAGACCACTGTGTTATCAGTGCAACCCACTTACTCTACATTGTGTCAGTCTCATGGTGTGTAGAGGAAACTCTCCCTTTGAACATCCAGACCAGCACGAGCAGTCAGAGTGCCAGGAGGAGTTGTGCTTCAGTTCCAACCTCTTCCAAGGCAGTTCCAAATCCTTCATCAGCTGCCAGGATCTCTTTTTCAGTTGGAATGTAGTTGGCCTTGTATCCTTTGCACTCCTGACTTCAAAACCCTAGGGGTCAGCCTTAAGTCTCCCCAGATTCTCTCTGCCAGAGGCTCTAAGTAGGGCCATTCTTCCCAGCTGTGGTGTATAGCACAGTTTTAATCTCTTGTCCTGCCTGGACTGGCCCAAGGGCTACTGCATACACAAGCTCCTGTTTAATTTGTTCAAAGGCTTGTCACTGCACAGGGCACCATTTAAAATCATTCTCTTCTTGATAATGAAATTATTATTTATAAGGATGTTACTATGCTTCTCACTCTATATAAATATTAATCTATGGGAAGCAGTGCATAGGATTTAGTCAGAAAAAAAAATTATCATCAATCCCATGCCCATATATGTTCAGCTATTGCCAACATTTTTTTTTTGTCATGTGTTTGTGTTATTATATTCTTTTTATATGTCATCATTAGGATATCTGTTTTCACATAGAGACACTTCTGAGGAGAGAATATCTGTCTGAATAATCTGGAATAGTATTCTTATTTTTAATAAAATCCATATATTATTCTACTTGAGATTTATCATTTAATAAAAGACATATAATTGTATTGTTACATTAAACTAACAGATTTTAGGAGCATGTGGCATAAAAATCCAAAGGTAAACCTTTCAACTGATAATTGTCCTAATGGCAACTTTCATATATGTATCCGTTAAAAAAAAGTTAGACTTTCCCCTGCTTCCCTTCAGCCTTTCATTTTCCAGCTGCCTTGCCCATTTTGTAGAAACTCGTCCTCGTTGCCCATAGTTATCCTGTGGTCAAATGAATACAGTTCTTTCTCACTTATCCCTTAAAACTGATGAAATCCTCTTTGATAGCAAAAAGTGTTGTTATTAATACCAAATTACATGAGCTTGTGCTCTATACTATTAATTTTTTTTAGAATGATTTACAATATAAAATTCCTTTTTGAGGTCTGCATTGGTCATTTCTCCTTCATTTCATTTATCTAATACTCATTTAAAATGTTCTACAAAGAACATCTAGGTTGTCTGTTAGCCTGGCTATCGCAATTTTTATGAGCTCATGTGCTATTTTTCATCTTGTTTACTTTTAAATCTTAACTCATTCTTTTCCTCAAATTAGTTCTAAATCATTACATAATAAAAAGTGTCCAAATAATATTTTTCTTATCACAACAATAGTACTACAGGGACTGAAAACAGCATCTGCATTATGCTGAAGGATTTAGAATTACCTGAGATATCATATAACCTTTCTGATAGGGATTATCATGTCCCCCAGCCTCAGGGCACTGAAGTCTAGTGAGATATTTTTGCATCCTACTTAAGGTAATTTACATTTGTAGACCCTGATTTCTGTAAGATAGAGTGCCTCTTCTAGTATGTTTAATGCCCTTAACTTTACTGAAAACTGAGGCAAAATATTAATTCATCTTTTGGGCCATATCTAGATTATATTTAATCTCTTTCCTTAATCTATTTTTAATTACCTGGGTATGGAACCTTTCAGTATTTGTTTTAATATCCTTTGCAAGTTCTAATTTATCTCGGCTTTTGCAGTTCTCACTTCTCTAAACATAGTGACCTGTAGCATGTAACTCCACTATTGATTAAACCCTTTTTCCTTTTCTTATAGCTTTTCTACTTTTCTCACTTTTGAAGACACTTTTTTCATCCATTTAGATCCAAGGCCCTTTTTTCCAAGTTTCCTTTATTTTGCTTGTAATGAAAATTGAAGAAAATTCCTGTACTTTTGACTTATTCAGATTCTAAGTGTCTGCCACATTCAATTAAAGTCCTGTAAGTTTCTCTTTTGAATTTAAAACCTTGATTATAGAGGTGCTTTTATTTGGCTTCCCTTCATTTCAGCTGAGTCATTGGAAACCACTTGGACCAAAGTTACACCACTTACAAACACTTGATTGTGAGTTTTTAATAGTAATGCCTCATATGAGGATCTACTATCAGAATTCATATTAGGAAATATAATTCATATGAATTCACATGAATTTATCAGAAATAGATAGTAAGCCCTGGTATATATAAAGATAACTTTGACCGGCTGCATTTCTACCCTTGATCCAAGACTGATCTGTTTCCTGTTTGTAGGAATGGTCTGGGAAAACAAACAAACAAACTACAACCAAAAAAAAACCAACCCAAACCCAAATGTACCCAAACAACCCCGCCAAGCTTCATCCTTCCAAACTAACAAAAAAAAACCCAACAAAAACCCCCAGGAAATAATCACTGTTAATGTTTGGAGATGATACAGCAGCTGAAGGAAAGCAGCCACGTAATAATGAAAAGAATGAATTACAACCACTGCTCACTACTGAACGTCAGAGGCAGACTGGCACTACCAAATAATATGTGGGTTTTTATGGCCCAAAATAATATTTAGAAGTGAATAATGTAATTATAAAAACCTAACGACAAGAAAATGTTAATGAATGAAGAGAATTATTATTTAGTATCTAGGGCCAGATCTTAGCCTTAGTCCTCTATCTCAAAACTGACAGAAGTAAAGGGTCATTCTGAGTGTTTTCCTAACTCAGTGATAATTATTCCATAAAAAAGTGGTATAGTTTCAACATGAGTGAGAGACCCTGTCTCATGAAAGAGTTAAAATATATGCAGTATATGGATTTCCAGGATGTGTCTTTCATATATCAAGAAAACTGAAAAAATCAACCTGTTATTAATAAGAAAGAGCTATTATTTCCTCCGCCACTGACTGAATTTTCTGAGGTAAGATGGGCCTGGAAAGGAAACAGCAGGAGGCAGAGTCAGGCTGTCAGATACCTTGCTTAGACATACTGAAGAAGTACGTGAAAGCTTTTCTGAGAAAGACGTGGGATGGGTGGTCCGTGCTTACTAACACTAAAGCCCTTATCTCAGTAAAACCCTGTGGAACTTAGATCTTGAAAAAAATGTCAGAAATACATTCATTGCCTGTGTTTCATTTCTTAACTGGACTTTTACTATCACAGAATCACAGAATGTCTTTAGCTGGAAGAGACCTTCAACATCATCCAGTCCAACCTTTGACCCAACACTGCAAACTCACCCGTAAACCATGTCCCTGAGCACCAGGGCCACAAACCATTTAAATGCCTCCAGGGATGGTGACTCCACCACTGCCCTTGGCAGACCATTCCAATGTTTGATAGACCTTTTGGTGAAGAAATGTTTCCTAATATCCAGCCTAATCCTCCCCTGGTGCAGCTTGCATCCATTCCCTCTGGTCCTGTCACACATCACCAGGGAGAAGAGGCTGTCCTCCTCAGTCTAACCTCCTTTCAGGTAGTTGTAGAGAGTGATAAGGTCTCCCCTCAGCCTCCTCTTCTTCAGACTAAACAACCCCAGCTGCTCCTCATAGGGCTTGTTGCTCTAGGCCCTTCATGAGCCTCATTAGCCTTTTCTGGACATGCTCCAGCACTTCTTTGTCCTTCTTATAGAGAGGGTCCCAGAACTGAATGCAATATTCAAGGTGTGGCCTCACCAGTGCTGAGTACAGGGGGATGATCACCTCCCTATTCCTTATGGCCACAGTGTTTCTAATACAAGCCAGGACGCTATTTGCTTTCCTGGACACCTGTGTGCGCTGCTGACTCATATTTAGTCAACCATAGATTAATAACCCCAGGTCCTTTTACAACGTGCAGCTTTCCAACCACACATCCCCAAGTCCGTACCTTGCTATGGGGTTGTTATAACCCAAGTGCTGGACCCAGCACTTGGCCTTGTTGAACCCCATGCAATTAACCTTGGCCCACTGATCTAACCTGTCTAGGTCCTGCTGTAAAGCTTCCCTATCCTCTAGTGAGATTCCCTACCCTCATGCAAGATTCTTATTGCTAATTATGTAGTCTATTGCATTGCTGAGAACAGTGGTTTTTGCATGGCTTAAAAAGGTTGACTCCCTTCTTAAGAGGAGAAGATGGTAGGATACACGTGCTGTATATTTGACATTTGAAACTGAAAAATTACTGTGCTGGAATTTTTATAGGATGTCTCAGTCTCTAGCTTACTCGCATATAAAATCTCTTAGTACTTAATCAAATATGTAAATAGCAAGTCAAGCAAAAAATCTCTTGCCAGACTCCTATTATTTGGTACCAGATGCATGTAAGACTCTTGTCCCCATCTGCCTGTTTCATCTTAGATATGAAAACATCATATTAATTGTGACTATCATATTAATTACATCTGATTGTTTAGGACATGAGTTACTGAATGTATCTCTCAGTGCAGGTGGCACAGTTTCCAATGTGATCAACTATAGCAATCATGGAAAACTAGACAATTTATTTATCATTTACACTGAAAGAGTAAAATTTAGGTTTCAGGGAAAATATGTAGATCTTTCAGTCATTAAGGAAATTACAGTCACTTTTGTTGTAATAATTTCTCCTTTATAAAAAAGTGTTGCTTAAGGAAGAAAAATGACTTGACTATAATTGATTTCTACTATATTTTATTATTTTATGCTACATCTGTCATCTTATCTGTATGTCTCTCAGATTTAAGACTAGAGAAATGACTGTAGCTGAAGGTGATATTTGTGATGTGCTATGGATTGTATCAAAATCTTTTGAACTCATTTAGACTATGACATCTATGGCAGATTAATTAAAATAACTCACAGATACTTCAGCCTGGGATGGAGAAGGGGAAATAAATCTCAGATGTGAAATGCACTTATCAGATTCACTCACTTCTTGATTACTCTTGTATCCACCACATTCTGTTTTGCAGTGAGTTGTCAATATTTTGGTCGCCAAAATAATGGCAGATGAACATTCCTATGGTAAAAAGGCAAGTCTTTTCTCACTGGCAACACAAATATACTTTTTGTGTGTCTATAGAAGTGAAGTGAACAAAGGAAAATACTTGCCCTTTTCAAACACTCTATCAAAATCTCTGCACAATTCACCTCTGTGACCTGTCTGAGCCTCTGTTCAGCAGGGAAGCCAAAAGCTTCAGTCTGACTCTCTGTCTCAGCCCTGCTCTCATGGCACGCTGCTTCAGCCCATCTACAAGGCTGACCATAAACTGCTTAAGGTGATGACAGCCTTTTATTTCTCTGGGTATTTAAAATTCACTGCAGGAGGCAAGAAGTCGTTCAGCTGTCTTACTTCGTTTTATTGTGTCCTTCATAAAATGCACAAATTAAAGAGTATTTCGCACTTACAGTTAGCAATTTTTTAGCATAGCCTGCCAACAGTTCTTCATTTTTTAGGGATGGACATTCTGCCATGAACAATGAAGAATTAAAAACTCAGCTAATAACCCTGAATTCAGCTGTCCTGATATTAGGAAAGAAAGGTTTCCTCTGTGCTTGATGTTGTCATATGACTCAGCTGGGACTTCAATTGATCCTTGTGCTCATTTTCTCATTTTCCAGCTGAAATTCAGCCAGGGTGGGGACATGTTGTTAGTGTGTTTACCTTCAATGCCTCCTGCTGTTCTTCCAGGGATCTATGATGACACCTAACTTAATCTGTTAATTCCTGGTTTACTCTGTCACATTACCAGAATTAAACTGTGTGTTATGTGCATTTCAGACCCTTGAATGTGATAATGACCTTCAGGTCTAAGAAGGGTACTGACATGTCACAACTGAGATGTGATGCTTTACCTCTGCAGTCTTTGATTCATGGGAATATTTGGGAAAGTTTATTTAGGGAGAAAAAAAAAAAAAAAGGATTTGTTTCAAAACAAATAAGTTGTCTGAGTGTGCCAAACTTGTGAACATAGGATATTGAACTCGGCAGAAAAAGATGCACACTATGGGATCTGTCTGTCTTGTGTGGTAGCTTGTGCAATTTCCATGAAGTAGTAAGCCCACGAGCTGAATTCGGTACTGAGGCTACAGCAAACCTCACAGCTACTTAAAAGAGCATTTTCTCTGTTTTACGTTCTGATCCCAATTCTTTTAGTAAGACTAATTCATGTTTTACATATCCATAGCACTCTTAAAATATGAATCATTCTCAGCACCTCTTTATGACAGCCTATCCGTGGAGTCTGAAAAGGGGTAGGAGGGAAGAGAATGTAGTAAAAAAGGATCATAGAAGAACACTGTGCTAGAAATTGTAGTACAATTCAACTCTTACCATATATTTGCTAAAGATGTTAGCCCACATTTGTGTTTTGAGAAAAAGAAGCTGAAGGCTTTTGTACTCTAGCACAGAGTGCTCCAAAATCCTTCAGAAGCTTTATAGCCTTTTCTAATTTTTCACTGACATTTTACTTTGCTTTGCCATTTTAAAATTAAAATGAAATAGAGGAAAAATAAAATTGTTTCGCACTATAACATCACCTAAAGTCTGTAATCAAAACCAAGACTCTATTGGCTAAATACATTACAAATATATAACCAGACATACTGTGTATCACATAAAGGTGATTACAGTTAGCACATTGGACTCTTATATGAATATAACAGGTGTAGGAACATATAATGATCACACTAGTTAATTAGGTGTTCATGCGTCTTGACACTAATATGTAGTTGTGTGATCTACATGGAAAAGAACATGTTTGGGATACTATGGGATCTTCCAACTAGAGGAAGTTCCTGATAGAGACAGGTATTTGTTTCTTGCCACCCTGATTATTTACCAGAAAAAAGGGTTATTTTTTAATAAGCATAGTCAAGCTCTAACAACAGGCAATTTCTTTGCTCAGTTGCTTCCAGATCTTCTCCTGCCCAGTGCTATGCCTCAAAACTTAACACTTACCACAGAATTGCTGAGATATTTGACTTGGTTTCTTCTCCAGGTATGTGTAATAGAAGTATGACATGATGAGGACTTCTGCCTGTGGTCTCTGTTAGCTGTGGCATTTGTGTTGTACTCCCAATGCACAGAATAGACTGACTCTGTGTTTTCCCTTAAGCTTTATCAGTGTTTCTCTCACTTGCTTTTCAGTACCTCTTTGTTTCCCACAGGCACAAGTGAGGTCAGTGCTCAACATGCAACTGATAAAATTTGCATTCATCCCTCAGCAACATACTCTACACTTGCATGTCTATTTTATAGGAGTTTTACAAGAACTATTGTTCTGCCATTTAACTCCAGAATGGACTTTCCTGCTCCTTACCTCTATCCCTAGTGACACAAAGCTGTTTGTTCAGGCTGTGTAATTAGCTAAGCTGTGTCATTAGGTGAACATATTAGTGAAGCTATATATTGCTTACCATAGGTGTGGATACATTCCAAAGCTTCAAATCTTAAATTTTTTTTTAAGCTTCAAAATGACCTTTTTCTTTTTAATCACATTATGGATATTTTACACACTGTGATATTTTTGTTCCAGAGTGTGACTGGATTGCTTTTTTAGGCCCTGATTCAGCAAAGCACTGATGTATTTCCTGCTTTAAAAATCAGCAATGTACTAATGTATTTCCTACTTTAAAAAAAGATTAAAGGTCTTAAAGTAATCCTTGGAAATTCTGCCCCAGTTTATTGAGAATTTTATTTAAAATTTGAAGACAGACTCCTCAGACTACTTCATATCTTAAACATGTCTAATGAAGGGATATAAAGCTTTTCTTTTCAGTCACTTTCTTTCATTTTCTATGGGAATGATGTGATGGCTTGTTTATTTGAATTATGTTGTTTATTTGTAAATGACTGTAAGGCCTTTACATCACAAGCCATGTTCTCCTGTAAGTTCAATACACAAAAGCACATGGGTGATGTTGAAGAAATAATTAATGATACTTGCTCTTCCCTGTTAATTACATTATTTCTCTGAAGAACAAAATGAAGATACTGGAAATACAAATCTCAAAAAGGAATTTGATCGTCTCATGCTTTTGCAGACACTGTAGCTTTTGAGAAATGTGTTTTCCCAAGATGTTAGTCACTGGAGAATTTTTGTTCTGTAAAACAGGTGTCCTATAGAATTGATGCCATCCTTGATCACAGTGCTCCCTATTGAAAAGTATATAACAGTATTCCACAAAGCAAATTACAGTAGTTGTAAATTGTTATATCATGGGTTTTTACAGTGGCACAATAAAGGGGTTGCCAAATCAGCTGTATGACTCCCTGCAGGAAAAAAAATCCAGTTTAGGGCAACATTTAATTGATGTGCAGCTGTCATTGCAAGTGCAAGAAATGCATGTGGACGGAAGTAAGCTTGGAGGGATTGTCCCTTTCTATTCCCAGCCTGCTCTTTCTGTCAAAATGCTACTGCTTGCACTGTTTGGATTTGAACAGCTGAACTCCATTTGGATACTTGTCCTTGCAACCTAGGTAGAGTACCATCATGGTTAGGCACTGGAACAGCAACACAAGTGTTACAGCAGCACAACAGGAATAAAGAGCCGTGGAATAAAGAGATTTCGCTCAGCCAGAGTAGCACACATGACACAGAGATATATCTAGATAAAATGGACCACGGTCTAGTGTCCTGCTACCGGACAAAACTCTATTCACTTCAGTGGAATTAGTTCACATTTAACACTGCTGTAAAGGGGAAATCTCTATTTCTGTTTAACAAATGAATGTAAAAAATTACTCAAGCCTTCTTTTATTTTGGATTATGTACTCCTGTCATAATGTCAAAGTGAACAGACCTGAGCATCTGGGAGACAAAATAAGCACTGAAACAATACTGTCACGATCCTTTCCGTTGAAAAGCCACAAATAAGACATTTGGGAATGGAAAACTATTTTGAGAGAACATTAAATCAGCCAAGAACAAATTGCTACAGAAAATGACATCCTCTTCTGAACATCCATTAGTTTCTGATAATCAGGAATTCTCGGATGCTTGAACATTCCATTAGTAAGAAGCAGAGACTTAATTGTAATAATTATCAGCAGTTTTAATTGTTTTGTTATAATGTATTTTGCAGTTTGTTTGACAGTGTGAAATCAATATGCACCTCTAGGAAAAATATCTAGTAAAATAAAATTAGGCCTCATTATTCCTCCCAACCTTAGAATTAAACTTCATACATAAATATGTATTTCTGGCTGTGTACATAGAAGAATTACACTGAATGAGTAGAGATGCTTAAATACATTGGACTTGTTAAAGAGGAAGATGGAGTCTCTTCTTAAGAATTGTTGCTGTCTTTCAAATCTTTAATTTTCAGATATGAAATCAGAAAAAACATTCCTATCTCTCCAACTTTATTGAATATTCTTTTAGATTACAGAGAAGTACCTTAGAGAGAGTATAGGTCATTTCCTCTAATTCCTCACTGTCTGATTTTTTTTCTGTGGGCCTTATGCTGTTCCTGAATATTGTTGTGGGGAGTCTGATACTGGAACAGGATTCAGTTTGGTTCTCTGTTTTGAAAAAGATATTTAAAAAATGGAATTGGGGCATGTTGCATAAAAGGGTAAAGTAATTCCAAAAAAATAACCCACCTTGCGTTCCAGCTTGTCTTCAATATCAGATGGTTTAGATTCCGAGTGATGTCCAATTTGGCACTATTCGTCCAGTTGCATTCAGTATATCTGAACTCTCACAGCTCTGGATTCACTAATGGCGCTGCACTCCCTGTCTAGTTGTGCTCCACATTTTCATGCAGCCAGTAAGGAGTTGGTGGCACCCGATGAGGGACTTTTGTGACTAGCAGCATGAATAGTGCAGTTCATTGAAAGCAACAGAAGTATAGGTTCTTATGGATTGCTGGTGATAAACACACTGTCTGCAAGGCATGTGCAAATATACAAAACACATTAAGTTAAAAGGAGCAGCTCTAGAGAGATTTCTAAGAATCCTGGGGAAGTACTCAGAGAGTCTGGATCTTACCCAGAGGCTTCCCTATGGGGGGGTAAGAGAGGTTCAGCCCATCAGCTGATCCCAGGAGTCAGAGATGTCTGTGATTGTGTCTTCCCTGCCTTGTCCGTGATGATATCTTCCCTAACATCTCCTCTTTCTTAAAGCATTTTTATATTATTTTTCACCTTCAAGGTGGAGATTGAGTGACTCCAGTCATAAATACCTTTATTATGATTGGTTTAATATTCTCTTGCTTCGCTTTGCAAGGTATGGATAAAGAAAAATTAGGACACAAGCTCTGTGAGCCGTGATCTCACTTTGGAGGCGGGTAGCCTTTGGGACAGAGGTATGTTTTGGTGTTATAATGACATTATAAAGAGCAAAGTTTGCACAAAGGACAGCACTTTGTCAGAAAATGACAGATTGTTGGCCTAGGGTGGCAAATATGCAGTTCATTAGTTCCATGGTACCATAAAGTTCCCATCTTCTGTGGAAACTCACAGAACCTTCACTCTACTCTACCTCCTGTGCTGTTTGCAAGTGATGCTGTTCAGGGAACCACCATGGAATAGATTCCTTGCATACCAGTTGCGCTCTGCCAAGGAAGCTTCAATATTATACCTTTCCTTAATGTGTGAACAATGCCATACTTTTAATATGAATTTAATTTCTAAGTCACATCCAGTAATTATTCCACAGGGCAGAAAAGAACCACAAGAATGATTTAAGCAGTGTGGAGAGATGTACTCCAATGAGATATTCTGACAATTTTACCTGTCAGAAAGAAGGTTTACAGGCAGTTTGATTACAGTGTTTAAATATCATTTTGTGAGAACACCCTGTATACTTAAAGGCTTTTTAATCTCATGGAAAAAAAACCCCAAAAAAACAAACCACCTGACGGTAAGATGCTGCAGCAAGAAAAATCAAACTAGAAATAAAGCTTTGTGTTTAACACTGATTTTAATGGATGATTAACTGGTGAAACAAACTACCAAAAGAAGTGAGAAATTCTAAATGTCTTTATTTCTTCCAGATACCTTTTGAGTAGATTTGATTTAGTCAAATGCATGTTATTGAGTTCTGTAAAGGCAAAATGGGATGAAGTGTAATGGTCTAAGTTGTAATGGTTTGTCATATACAAGAAGTCAAATAGAATAATCTAATGATTCCTTCTGGTTTTATGCTGTGATCCAATTAAAAGAGATTATTATGTACACAATTTCTGTGTAGCTTCCACATTGAAGTCTCTTGACAAGAGATGTGTCTGTCACTGTCCTGATAGTGTTCTTTTTGTTTGCCCATGGAAAAAGATGGACTGTGAGTCCTGAAGTGACTGGAGAGGGGCAGAAGCTCAGATGGATCACAGAGGAAGTCATCCCTCATCCCCCTGTGAAGACAGGAGTTGGGGAAGACAAGAAATTAGTGAATGGGAAAAGATGACACACAGGATGGGCAGCAGAGACACCAACCTGAAAAGATTTGTGATCACTGCATTAGGAAATAGATGAGATTTTTGACCTCTTTTCCTACAATCTAATTTACATGTGAAAACTGAGGTAAGGGTCAGTGCACACTGTAGCAAAGAACAATATGAAGATGTTTCCTGATGACCTGTCCCAAATCTTTTTAAAATCATTTTCAGATTATGTTTAGTTTATACTTGCCGTATTTAGAAAAAATACATGCTTGTGCTCTTTTTGGAGAGGGGGATTGTTTGGGGTTTTTTTTACTGATGTTATTTCTTTCTGCTTATCATTATATTTCTTGCAGAGATATAGAGTTTCTCCTGAGCTGGAGGGAATAATACCCTTCTACGCTCTCCATGGAGAAGCACAGCTGAGAATGTGTTCAACACACCTTTGCACAGTTACCACAGTGACTGACTACTAACAACATCCTTGGCTAAAAGCCTGTGTCACAGTTCAACTTTTAGGGACACATTTTCAAGAAATGAATGCGAATAGTGAGTACTGCCTCTCATTGCTGCTCTGCTCTTGTGATCTATAATGAAAAGAACTTTAACCTTTTGTAAGCTCAATGATAAGTTATTTGTTGGAGCAGCAATATGTCAGACCCCAGCTGATTCAGAAATGACAACTAAGGAGCAAGCAGACTATGCTTCATGTAAAATCAAATTGTAGTGCCATCATTATGAGGGAGGCTTGAGAGCTATGTTGTCTTTCCAGTAGCTGTCATTACCTTCGTCAAGGGCTTCATCTGTATTCAGAACATATCCCTTTATTTCCTTATAATGACTAATGATGATTCACATTTTTTGCTTTCCGCTGTCTTAGATTCCAACAACACGTTTCTATACCTGCTGTGTTAAATCCCTCTATTCCCTCTTAAGGGAAACTTCTAAAGCAAGCAGTCTCAGGTCTTCCACATACACTCAACCTTCCAAAGTGTACTCTGTAGCTCCTGAGGATTCTTCCCTTTCTTAATACTGCCTCATGCTGCTTCAGCTATTCTGCCATCCTCGAGATTATAATTACTATTGTCATTGCTGTAACTAGACATCTACTTGGGGAGTGCTCCAGAGAGAAGTGAGCTGCACTTCCTCCCTCCTCTGGGTCCAAAAGGGCAGAGCCTTCTCATCCCTTCTGGTCCCAAAGGCAGGATCTTCTGGCTGTTCTTTAACCCTGACCTCTTAGTTTGCAGTAGATAGAGCTGAAGCCAGATCACTGAGCTGACAATATATATTATTGTCTTACTTTCTATTACCAAATTTTAAAACCCCGAAGCAACTTTTTGAATGTTAACAATGTTGTTAGTTTTTGGTGGAACTGGCTTTTTGTTTTTGTTTTTGGTTTTGTTTTTTTTAGCTCTAGCTGCTGATGGTTACTACAAGTGACAACACATTTTTTTTATAAGGCAACTGGTACCATCTGTTTCTCTGCCTCTCTCTTCTAGAGAATGGAGGTACTACTTTTAACTGTCCTGGATTTTGCTGAAATTATTTAAGACCCTCTTCCTTTTTTTTTTTTTCCTGAAAATCTAATGATGTACTAATGTTTCATTTCTGAAACTATCTATTTTTTTTTTTTTTTTTTTTTATTCTGAAGATGTATGTTCTATTTTATTTCCAGGTGTGGTTACTTTTCTCTGAAAGGGAAAACCCACACTGAGATGCCACATTGTTTGGAGAAAATAGCAAAAATGCCTACAGAAGGCTGCTTGGAAGAAGGAAAGCAATGTAAATAACTCATCAGTGTTTGAATTCAGAGGCTTGTTAACTCTCATGTGTACAAGATGCAAACTAATGGGGATGAAGGAAAAAAAAAGAGTGTGTGCTTTGGGGGAAAACCAGTGTTTTTCACAGAATTATTTTGTTCCACTTATTTGTAGGAATGGATTGATTATATATTCCTTTACAAACTAGGTCTTTGCAGGAGTAGCCTATGCTGGCACCATGTGATCTCAGAACTGCTACAGACTTGAAAGGATCTTCAATACATTTTATTATATGCTTAACAAGAACAGACAAGTTTCCTTCCCATTCCCAAGAAAGAGGCTACTACTTCAAAACCTTTCTCTGCAAATACATGAGAGCAGGGCGGAACTTCCTTTGGACTAGACCTGATGAACTAGTGTAACTCACTGAGGAGCAAGAATGAGCACCACAGGAGTATAACAGTCTCACCAGGTTGCAGTATATCCGTTTATTTTTAGACTTCTGTGACACAGCTGGAGCTGACAACTCCAGGAACAGTAGTTCTGTCCATGAAAAGTAGAGAGAGCTGTGTTCACAACCCATCCTCTGACAGACATTAATAATAAAAAATAGAGCAATGTATGAAGGATACTATTTAAAGGATGCTTTCAAAATGTCCTGTGTACTGGCAGACTGCATTTAGAGGAAATTCTCTGAGACAAATTTCATTAACAAGGTATAAGGTATTCAAAATGTCACACAGGTAACATCCAAGCCACCATTTACAAGGGTGGCTTCAGTGAGAGAAAAACAAAATTCAGATATGCCTTTCCAATTTCTTTTTGTGATATTGTGTCCCTGTGGTATTCTCAAGTGCATTTTCTGCATTAAAAATATTAGGTTATCACATCCTTGTGTGTGTTCAAACATGAACGAATTAGGAGGCTTCACAGGAAACTGAAATCTTTTTACAAACTCTTAGTAAATCATCTGGGAGGGAAAAATAAACCTTTCTGTGTGAAAGAAAAGACGTCTTTATCCTTTCATAAAAGGGAGAGGTCATTCTCAGTCTGCTTACCTAGGAGAACCTAAATAAAACTGGGACTGCTATATCTCAATATTAAAAAAGATCCCTCAAATCACTTCATCTTAATTTGGAAAACTAAGGTTTTTTGCTACACCTCCACATAGAAATCAGGCACAATTTTCCTTTCCCAAATTTTATATTTCTTGCAATTTATCTTTCTCATCTTTCTCACATCGCTAATAACTATACTACCAATACATTAGAGAGCAGAATTTGAAAACTACTGTAATGACTACTCACTTGTGACTAAACAATGCCAAAAATGTGCTAATTCAAAAAAAAAAATACAAGCTAACTCTCCTTAGCATGACACTAAGCCTGCTCTGTAAAATCTGCTTTAGGACTGTTGTTCTAAAGTTAAAAGGCATTTCGACAGGTTGTGCCTATTGGATGCAGTTATCCCATAAACAGTAGTTTGGTTGTGACCAATGTGATAAAGCATTAAAAATTTGTCAAAATTGTAGTTTTCAAAGGAACTGTTGTGGAATAAAAGAAGTGTGTGAAATCAGAAGATTGAGGCTACTGATTTTATAATTTCTGATGAGTAAGAGATAAACATTTAGATTTTTGAAGCATCCAAAACACTGGAATATCATCCATTGCACATGTGAAATTGATATTTTAGCTCCCCCCTCTCTGGTAAGAAGCTGAAGATATATTTACAGGGAAATATAAGATGAAAAATTTAACAGGTTTATTTATTTCTTTGTTTATTTATTTATCAAGGAACACACTGATACCAAAGTCAGCTTAGAAATGAATTCAATACCTTCCTAAAAGATGTTTTCCAAAATAATTTTGACTCAAATGTCTATAATACTCCTTCTTTCAAACAATATATGCATCTTTCAACACTTCTGTATTTAGAAACTGCTAAGTTTTTTCATAATTACATTTGAAAAGATTGTATTTCTAAAGGAACATTAAGCATCTAAAAAATCTGTCTGATTTGTGTTTTGGTGCTTCACCTCTTTTCTCTTCTCACCTCTTCTCAGTTCTTCTCTTTCTCACCAAGAAAGGAGGGTTATAGGTGGATAGAAGAAAAATGGAAGTATGTGGAAGAAGAAAGATTCCATTATGATGACCTAATCTAAAGAATGATTGGGTTTTTATGTGTACATGAAGTTCTTACTAAAAGGCTAAGAATAGGCTATTATTCCTGATGTTTTATCTTTGCACTGAGCTACAGCTGTTTTCCCACTTCACCCTGTGCATTCCATACTTAAGTAAAATGAAAGTAAGAGAAATTTAATGTATTTTAATGTAAATTTCATGTTTCTAATTATTTTTCTTTTTATAGATTTTTTGGCCTATTGCTGTTACTGTCATGTTTAATCACCTTTCAGGAATAAAACCCGCCTACATTACAGGATTTGCTATCAGCACATTTTATACACGAGCTTCCCAGGAAAGAATATAACAAACAATACTCATTAGGTGTCTCTTTTCTGGAAATGCTGAATGTATGTCCATAAAACCAAAATAAAATAATAAAAAAAGAAAGTTGGGTTTGTGTTTGAATTTCACCTCTGTAGTTTCTGTGATTATTCTTGACTCTTCTAGAAATTCATTCCAGAGATAATATTATCTTGCTGAGTAATCACAGCAGTTGCCCTTGAGGTAGATTGACTTCTAAATCCACAGGAAGAAATCAAGAAAAAATAAGATTCTCAAGAAAACCAGTCATACGACTATAAAGCAAACTACTTACATAGTGAGCTTAAATAAGATCTAAAAATATCAAGTTTCAGCATCTGTATAAATTAATGAAACATACTACAGCACAGTGCTAGTGTGCTGATGTCATGGTAGTATTTTAGTCAAGGTGTGCATGGAAGCACATATTACAGCCCAGCAAAACACTCAGTGTTTTTGGATCTGGAGAAGAGAAAAACTAGAAAAGGAGGGAAAGAGAGGGGGAGGGAAGGAGAAAGAAATCCCTTGCTGTGAGCAGGACCTTGCTGACTTCATGTGGTGTGTGAAACTTGATACTGGTTTAAACATGCAAACATGAAAACAGTAGTAAATTGAGTGACTTCTCAGAGTTGAATCTTTCTGCACTCAGTGTAAACTTCATGAAATTGCAGATACAACTTCTCATGTTTGTAAACATTTGAAGCCAAAAGGGAACAGAGCTACCCTGAATTTGTTGCAACAGGGGCAAATTGGAGGACTGAGTAATAGGACATTTGGAGGATCAAGAGCAGTAAGGAAATGAAGCCAGGGAAAATATTTTAAAATTTTCTTTAGACTTGTGTCTTCCTTGTACTAGATAAAGTTCAGACTGAGAAATCTGTCTGGTGAAAATGAAGCTTGGCGGATATTGTTTGGTCTGTATAAAAGAACCTATATGTTAATAATCGATGTTGGGAGATTCAAATGAAATGACCTCACAAGCTGTTAGTGATGTGAATATCACTATAAAGTGAAAGGAAATTCTTAGCTAAAATGAACGTAAGAAATAATTTCTCCCTAAAAGATTAAAAAGTAATTTTTTATTCAACTCTGAGCATGACTATTTAAAGATGGGTTGGGTGGAAAACTCTTTGTATGTATTACAGAAGAATATAGAACTAAGTCTGTGAACAGAGTTTTTTCTATTTTGTAGTAAGGTCTCTTAATTTTTATTATAGCCAGAGGTAGTACAGAAAGACAAGGTGGTGCTGGTTGTTGGAGAAGATAAATGCACTACCTCTTTCCAATAATTTAATTACCATTTCAAAACTGCTATTTTGCATATGCCTGAACTTACAGAATAGGCATCATAATTATTTGTTGAAGCCAGTAAAACCTACATTTTCAGATAGGATACACAACTGGAAAATCTGCCTCTCAAAAGAGACGACACTATTTTTTACACCACTAAAACACCTAAGTCAGATCACCTCTTTATTTACCTTTGGTAAATTTTTTTACCAAAGGTAAATTTTTTACCAAAGGTAAATACCAATTTTTATTTACCTTTGGTAAATAAAGTAGTTGTTGTCCAGCATTACTCAAAAGTATAATTTCAAAGCTTAATTCCAGTGATACATATACAAGTAAAGAACTCAGACCATAGAAGGAACTGAATAATGTAATGAATGAAAAATAAGAATTCCTGTGATCACTTCAGCTTTTTAAGTTTGTAGCAATATTGCAGATGTTTAGATAGCAAGCACATTCCTGAGATTTCTTTTCTTTTGTTCCTGGGAGGTCAGCATATTGGCAGACAGAGCTTTCATGTCAGTTACCTTGGGAAGGAAATAGCAACAGCAGCTCCATGGAAAAAATTCTTCCATGTTAAGAAAATTTCAGTTCTACAAGTATTCCCAGTCTCTGTATCTGAAACCAGAGAGAATCCTTCAGACCAATAGGAATTTTCAAAATATGACTGCCGGAGAAAAGCATCAACAGCTGCCTCTTCAGAGCCAGCAAAGTTGGAATAAAAAAGCATGCAGTTGTGTTTCTGGCAAGACTTCAGAAAGCATAGCCAGTAATGGCAAAATAAATAAATAAATAGATGTAACAAACTTAACAGAAGAGAAATACAACCAGAGTTTTAAAACTTTCATTAGAAGACACCAGATATATCTAAAAAAGGAATTCCTGTTAAGAGCCACAGTTGGAGACCGGATACTAGGAATAGATGGATCACTGTCTTATCCAGCATAACACTTCCTCTGTTCCCCGTTGTTACATTAGCATTTTTAAATGCTATTTTTATAACTAAGATAAACTGTATTTACATATAGGAAGCAGACCATTGAGAAACAGTTTATTCTAAGACATGAACAAAATTCTTCAAGTTTTCGATGAATGTACCATTTCCTGCTTAAGGATAGTATTTTTAGGTACCTGGAATGCATTTAACCCCTTCCAAAATGTAGGCAGTAGATCTTTCTGTGCTCTATCAAGATTGAAAAACTGTAATTTATCATTATGTGATGATGTCATCAGGTCGCATTGCATAGAGAAGGAATAATTTTATCAGATAAGTAAGAGATAGATTCCCCCCAAGTTGTAAGATTTTGAATATACTTCTGCTTACTTCAGATAAAAACAGCCCAAAGTTGTGTTTCCTGTTTCGGTCTAAAGGTACTTTCACCACCATTGTGGCTGCCCAGGTCTGTGAATAGGTCTGGTGATCAAATTTCTTTTAGCTCCTCTGTAGGTAATGTTAGAGGCAATGTATTGGGCACTGAGGGTGCTACAGTTTGTTTGCATTTTGACTGCTTTGAAACACTGATAGTTGAATCATGGGCAACATTGACTATTATGCATCACAATTTAGGATTCAGGGTATTGGCCAAATTACTATTCTTTTAAAGGGGAGTTTTTTAATGAAGCTACAACTAAAATCCAACTTTTTTTATAAGTCAGTGGGAATTAGGTACCCAAATGTCTTGTGTGCCTTTGAAATTCTCTGTATAAGTTTATAAATTTGATCACAACAGTCCCTTCTGGCCTTCTAATCTATGAATCTCTTAACCTTACTACCGTGGGAATTAAACTAATTTTTAGCTCATAGATTGGTTACGCTGAGATCCACTTCATTTACTTACTGATGGGATTTATTTTTCCCTCTTTTATGCTGAAGTGTAATATGCTCTCCTACTTCATGGTAGCTATTGCTCATTTTGTTTGTTTGCTGGGAGTGGATGACCATTTCTGTATATGTTAAGACAAACAACATAGTTTAAATCAAATAGTTAAGGTGTTTTTTTGTTTGTTTGTTTTTTTTTTTCATGTGCTTTTAATATTATTTCAAATGTAAAGAGATCAGGTAATCAGAAAAAGATAAAGTAAGCACACTGCAGGGCTGCAAGAAAAAGCTTGCTTTAATTTTTCCCTCCCTAGTGATGCATAGTTGAGAGGACATTATGGATTCATACACGATTTCTGTGCCCCAGGAGGACTGCAAAACAACTTTCTTCTTTCTCTGTAAGACTAACTCATGAAACAACAATTTGAGACAAAGAACAGATATTTCAGTTTTTTTCTGTATAGTTTTTCTCTTGTCCTTCAAAAGTATCTTGAAAGGTATTAGGATTTTTCCTAGGAACTTAGGGTCTCCATGAAAAATTAGTGTTACTTCTTTGTGTAATATAGAAAACTGTTTTCCAACACTATCAGTTGGACTAAGAAAACTAATTGCCCCAAACCCTTCATTGAACATATCTTCATCTCACCACCACTGCTGTTATATTGCAAGATACTGTGATGAGAAAAGGTGGATTTATCTGAAATATAAGCAGTTGCTTATTTGTTTTTAATTCATCTCTCCACTTTCTTTTAACCCCTTTTAGTTTTAAAATTTGTGTCATGGGAATAATACATTCTGAGATGCTTGTGAGTGCATTCATTTAATGAGATTACCAGCCTCTTATTGATAACCACCACTTATACTCAGAGTGAGTCTTTACAAGTGCAAGAATCTTTACAATTTACAATAATATATTTTTATTGGTGAAAGAAATAACTTTACTGTTTTTTTGAAATCTGCTTCCTTGTACATAAAATCCTCACTAAATCCATTAGCAGGCATTTCACTGTTTTTAGAATTTAATTGTAAACTCCTGTGAATAGTTTATCAATAGTATGCTTTCATAGTATACTGGAGGCCAGTTGGATTGACATAACATGGATAGTTTGCTTTAGCATCAATGACAATAATCATGAAAGTAAAATCTTGACTAGCCTGCATTCTGCTCTGCCTATAAAGATCTGGAAAACTTTTTAGTCAAAAACTTTTCAGCAAGACACTGTAGGCTCAATTCAGCTGCCTAAACAAACTATCTAGTGCCACGTGCAATACCTTACATTGCCCTGCCTGACCTTCCGCAGGTCCAGACTTTGACTGTTATGTTTGCTGCATTTGCATGTATGCCTCAGATACTCTGGTGGTCTCAGTGGTACTAAATATCTATGTGTCAGCAGCTGAAACAATGACTGTTCCAGGATGTATTTAAGAATGCTCTGCCTGCATGTTAGCTGGGTGTTATCTCCCATGATGGAAGTTGATCAGTACAGTAAGTGGAGAACAAGTCTTCACATGATAAATTAATCACCTATATTTGTTCAAGTGACTAGTTCTCCATAGTCCACTCTCTGTGTTGAGTAGGTCTCCATGAGATACACTAGGAATTTTAGACACTTAGCTCACATGTAGACACATTTGTGTACTCAAATTCTGTCTTCTAGAGCTGATTTTCACCCTGTTTCACTTGAAGGAAACTAGTCAGCAGTGGAGCATGCTACCCGATAACTTGGAACGGCTGATGTTTTCCTCTTTTTTAATATAACAGAAGACCAAAGAAGATTTAAAATGGATTTTTAATTTTTTTTTTTCCTACCCCTCTGGCCCTTTAGAGAGAGCCAAATAGTACTGATAGTGGGAAACTATGCTTCTGTGAAAAGTTGGTTAGTTACTATCGAATGCCATTGGAAGACCACAGCTATATGAAGAAAAGTGTCCCAGATGTTTCAAAATTCTACCAGAAATTTTAAAATTTTAAAATAATTGTAAAAGGTATGTGACAACAGCAGAAATGGAGGTCCCATGGTAATATCCATATTTAGCTTATAGAACTTGAACTGTCATGTCTGCAAGATACTTTGCTGTTCTCTGTATATGCACTCAGCTCACCTGGAGAGAGTTTGAGTAGAGATATCCAATTGTGTGTTATGAAGGCATAAAGTTGGTTTACTCCAAAGGAACATTTTGATTTGGCATCTATAGCCAAAGGCATCTGTACATGTGACTGAAATTACTGAGATTGAATTTAAGTTGAGTTGCTTTATTGTAGTAGGGTGTCGAGGATCCGGGTATTCAATCACCACACAAAATTATCATTAATTGTCACAGCTTGTTTATTGTTTGTGTTCTATACCATTATTATTCCTACAAAGCAGGCAAAGCTATTATTACTACGAAGCAAGCAAAGCAGTGTTACTCACCCTAAGATACAGACCAGGCAGATGTATGGTCCCCAGGTGCAGAGGAGCTGGTCAGCACGCATGCTTAGCAGGCGTCCCCGCGGAGACAACACAATCTCGATGGCAGGATACATGCAGCTCAGCTCATCCATTCCTGAGTCCAGCTTTTATAGATCCCCAGAGTCCTGGCACGCATGGCCAGTATGTGCCAGGAGGCAGCAGCTCAAGGCGGCGACCCTGCCCAGCAGTTTTGGTCTCTGGTCCTGCGTCTGCGCGCCTCCCAGTATGGGGGTCGTGTGCCCCCCTACCCCACTAGGCCTTCCTCATCTTCAGCTGCCTCATCCTTGGCTATGAACTCTACCGTCCTGTTCGAGGACAGTGTGGTCTTGCCAGCTCTCCTCTGATAAGAAGAACTAGTCTCTCGGATAGAGAAACAGAAACTCCCTTGGCGGCTCTTGCAGCTCTCCTCCGATAAGAAGAACAGAAACTTCCCTTGGCAGTTCTATACCCATCCCATGAGTTCCCACAGCAGGCCTTCAAGAATCACCCTACTGGCGACCATCGATCAAAGTATTATCGAACCACCCTTACATTTATATATAAAAAACCCCCAGATTAACAGAGCACTAACTTTACGGCCAGTTTCGTATAATGAGAAAACAAAGGCTATGAAGGAAAATAGATAGAGTAAGATGATTTAGAGGCAAGTAATTACAAATTAAAATGTTTTATTGAGTAAACAAAATTAGGAAAAGGAGCATGAATTAATTCTCATGGAAAAAAAAAAAATGTAAACCTGCTAGGATGTCCTCCTTCACATCTTCATCTCCTTCCTTTTTTTTCCTAAGGCATTGCTATTTAAAAGGAGGCTTGGCTGAATGACAAGTTCATGCTTAAGTTATAATAAAATATAAATATTTTTATAAAAATGGAATTGTTTTTCATCTTCCCCACCACTTATATATTACTCTGAGTAAATTTTAGTGGCTTAAACACAGGCATTAGTGTTGTTTCAGGTATTCTATACCTCATACATTCACATGGATCTGACAGATATGACACAGGACCCACTGGGGTTCAGTGCCCTTCTTCTAGAATGACAGATGATCAGGAGTAATATGAAAGCATGCTGAAAATAATACTGTTTATCTCCAGTTGGGCAACCAAATCACAACTTTTAAGACAGATCACGTGTGAAGTCAGGAGTAAAAACTTTCACTGATTTCCATGAAGCGAGAATTATACCCCATGGTTATGATAGCTGCAAAATGTAAATCTCAACAACCTGTCAGAGGTCCCCAAGAGTCTTGTTAATAGGGACATTTTCCTCCTCCAAACATTAGCAATAGAAGGCATTTTGTTGACCTTTATGGAAGCTGAATCAGGACATACAGAACAGTGTAAAGAATATCTGCTGTGAAATACATAGCTGCAGTTCATTAAGATCCTTGTATATTCCCAAGAAATGTGCTGTAAACCCAGCTCACATGACTAAAGCCATCGAGTTTGCCCACAGAAAAATATAGTGACCAGTCTGTATTTGTTCAAGTTTGTTTAGATGTCTTAGGAAGTTTTCTATTTTTGTGATTTTCATGGTGGTAAAACAGTTGCTGGCAGAAATACATCATTATTTAAGCAGAACCATCTTTTTGTTCATTTAAAGTCACAACTAGTATTATTTATAAATTGTTATTAAGAAATGACACACTTAAGAATGACTGCCTATGAAGATAATTATTTCTGTGAATTATGCAACTTTTGTAGCCTGACAGCTCGGTGGAAGGAAATCATACCACCATGTCACAATTTATTTTGCTTTGCTATAATAGCAATTTGAGCATGAACTTTACTGATATGAAGTGACATCTGATTCTGTCTGTCCTAGCATTGTCCAGTAGTACCCTAGATAAAAGTTAATATATTAACACAACTTCAAAAGGATTGCTTACTACTATAAAGTATTTTGTAGTGCCAGAACTTATTCTGATAAAAAAGAGAGTAAATGTGGCACAATATCAACAATTTTGAACTAGATTTTTTTTCCTTTAAAAGTAAACATAGAAGCATGGCATACTAGGTTGCCAACAAACTATGGATTTCTATTACACTGCTCATGTGCTAATAAAATGGCAATCAGTTCTGAGCATTAATTTCAGTATAGATATTAGGAAGTTGTTAAAATCCTCTGAATTTCCTTAGAAAACACTGAGAGAAATACCAAAGAAGTATACTGCAGTAGTGAGGATGACATTAAATAAAAGAGGAGGGTGAAAAGAAGAATCATATGAACTTTCATCACAGAACTGTAATGGCAAGAACAAAATTAATCAAGACACTAAAGGATGAACAGAAAAGAAATTCTTTAATCTTTAATTGCCGATACACCAAAGATAGGAGCTTGGGTAATAAACAAGCAGAATTGAAATTGCTTATTTATGAGCATAAACACAACCTGATTGGTATAACATAAACCTGAGAGGATGACTCACATGAATGGAATGTTAAAATCAACATTTATGTTGCTTTTAGGAAGGATCATTCTGGTAAAATA
>JAAGNO010011981.1:56296-72147 GCA_033439905.1 Ceryle rudis
AAATAATAATAAAAATTTTCTAAATTTTCTTGATCTAGGGATAATTTAGAAAAAAAAAAGAAGAATGATAATCAGTGTTGAAATTAATAAACGTAGGAAAGACTGTCATCTACAAATACATGTTGCTCAACAGATATACAAATTTACAAATACCAGATCACAAAATAAGTCTGTAAACTGGATGACTGACTCTTTAATTACCTATAAAATTCAGGAATAATTTGAAAACCTGAATCTGCAATCTAGGCAACTTAATTCTTCATGGCATGAAGTAGAAGCCTTGGGATACCACTGTTAAAATATCATTGGACTTTCTTCTTATTATTATGTAAGACAGTTATGAAATGTCCTCTCAAAAAATGCCATGAAGATAAATGGGAGGGGATTCAGAGAAGTACCACATGACTGATTAAAATAGTTGAAGGCCATTGCAAAGTGAAAAACTTCTGATATTGAGGTTATTTATTTTACCAAATGGAAGATTAAGAATGACTCTATGATTTAGAAAAAATGCCTTTTATAAAAATAAAAAAAGGCATTAAATGCTAGTGTAAGAAGAGTTTATGTTCCAGTGTTCAACATTTTCCTTGGATGCCTAAAATATTTTTTTTTCCATAGTATGTGTAAGTAGTTTGTGGAAGACCAGAGCACAGATCCCTCTGCTACCTCCTAATTGTGAATGTAGATTTTGCCAATGGAAAGAAGATTGTTATTGCTGAAGTGGAACAGCTTGGAAACTACTGGATTACCTTTTCATGCAGTTTTAGTCTACTTTGTCACTATGACATGACAACACTGGTCATTGCTCTCTCTGATATAAAGGTTTTGTCCATCTTTGCCAGAAGTGTTTCTCTTAAAGTAAATCGCATGAAATGTTGTTGAGTACCGAGTTTATGATGAATAAAATCTTTGGATAATTTTAACTATGGTACAAAGACAAGGGATGTACTGTAGTTTGGTAAGGAAGATAGTAAAGTCCTCTTCTGACTGCCTGAATATTAGTTTAATACAATACTTTTTATGAATGGTGTTATGTATGTCATATAGATTTCATCCTTTTTGTATACGAGTCAAATTTGTCAACTCCTGTCAATTTCATAGTGATGGAAGGGTTATGAGACAAAGTGCCAACCTATATGAAAATCAAATTGCTGTACCTTGTGTAAAGAGCCTGGAAACTCTTACTGTTCAAAGGTTTTTATGAACTTAAACCAACTGTGTCCTTAAACAGTAGAATTTAAATGCCAGAGGCTCTATTCAGGTTAAGTAAGCATATCTGGGTTGTACTTCCATTAACAAACAAAAAAATTCTTCTAAGTTATAATAGGGTTATGCTAATTTTTTCTGCAATCTTTTTTTTAAAAAGACAACCGTTAAGATATTTCTTATGATATTCGTTATTTTTTCTTCTTCAGTTATAAAAGGCTAGTGGGTATATGAAATCGTAATGGTAGTGTAATAAAAGTGATTATAACTCCTGGATACTGCTCGTATGTAGTAGAAATAATATGAACTGTAATAAAGAATAATTAGGAACTAGACATGAAGGCTCTGTCTGGATGATCCGTAACCTAGTTACAGTCACAAGGAAATGTGACTCAACATCTGAATATATGAGAGAGTCAGGAAACTTTCTAAACATAATAAAGCTGAATTCTACTATTGTTTTAAACTTGGTGCATTCTATAAATATATAAAATCTTGACCATGTAGCCTCTTTATTTTTTTTTCAGCAAAACATGTGTTCTGGATCCTGAAATACTTATGTGACTCCTAAATTTGCTCAATATAATATTCCTTCACTTACCCAAATTCTTTCATTGTGGTTCAGAGGTTCCTTCATAGGTGTGCTGTCAGACTGCAGAGAACAGGAAAGTTGGCACACCAGGTAATGAACACATTATTCTAGATTTTAAGGGACCTGTGTTGCATAGATGCACAGAAATTTAAATCATTTATGTGAGGATTGTTCCTATTACCCTTACTATTTGGGAAATTCAGCACATGAAAACCACATTTAGTTGCTTAAAAATAAAGTGCAGGTCACCTTAAACTCTCATCTTTTTTTTTCATTTGTAAGAAGTTAGACTGTTTTCCTAATTTTTACATGTAAAAGACTAAAAGACACAGAATGATACTCAGAATACTGCTTCTAGAACAGATATAATCATAATGCAGAATTTGTCATATAAAATGAATGTAGGCTACCTAATTACAGCTGTATATCAAAAGGAGAAAAACACCCTGGCTTGTTCTCCTTGGAATAGTGTCTTTAAGTATTTGTTGTGTGCTCTACATCTGTTACATGACAGGTTGTTAATGATCTGTGTGTTCATTAAAGGTAAAGTGTCTCCTGTGTGTTGTAGTCCTTAAATCTGTCTCTGAAATCACTGCCTGAACACCCATGATACATTTTCCCAGATTAGGTCCTCTGAGAGGTCCAAAGAATGCCTAGTAGCTGTACTGTTCTCAGTCGGTTTTTCTATCAATGGTCACTGTTGTTCATGTCTTTCAAGTCACATAAGAACATTCACCATAGAGTTATTTAACCAAACAATACAACCATCAGTCCTGATGTAGGTTATTAAACATTATCAAATACAACCTCATGGATTTCTGTCACCTGCTTTTCTTTAACAGTCATTAGGCATATTCAGAATGTAAAAATGCATTCTTTATTTTGGTTTATATTTATTTGCCTACAGATGGAATTGCATTATACTGAGAAATTAGATATGTGCAAAACATGAATAATCTAGCCTTCTCCTTCAATGTTTTTCTTCATCATTTCCTAATTAATTTCATCCTCATCCATTTCATTGAGTAAAGTCATCAGTGACCTATTGTTTAGCTCACTCAAGGAAGTGTTCATCAATTTTCTTCTTCTTCCTTTCAGTCTTGATGATTTTTCTTTCCATATATGCTTTCTCTCCTGGCTGTGCTGACCAGCCTTTTCTTCAAGTGTCTGGTTTTGGTCTCCAAGGTTTCCAGCACTATTCTCAAAAAACTACTCACTTACTTAGGAATTACTGTTTCTTAAAATGAAACTTCTGCTAAAACTGTGGAAGGTCAAAATCAAAAAAAGTTAAAATGAAGACTAGAGCATCCTTGAAATACAAAAGAAGTGATTTGCTAGAAGACATGTGTGATCTAGTGTAGGAGATCCTGCTCTGGCAGGGGGTTGGACTAGATGATCTTTTGAGGTCCCTTCCAGCCCTTGACAGTCTATGATTCTATGATTCTAAGACAAAAGATTCTGGGCAAAATTACTCAAAGTATTAAGAGGAAAGGTAGCTATGATATAATAGGATTTTACTAAAGCATTAGAATCAAAATTTCGTTAAACCTTACTTAACAAATTCAGATCAATAGAAATGATTTGTTATGGGCTGAGAATCAAGGCATTATAAACAAAAGATAGTAAGGATAAACAGCAATATATTTAGTTACAGTTTAAGGATTTCCATACTTTCAGTGGCAATTACAAGTGCAATAGTAATGAGGGTGTCGGAATAACAGGGAAGGTAAATTTATAAAGAAGGTGTCATAGGTGTTAACACCGTCAAGGTCTGACACCAAGAAGATTAAGACTTTTTTCCAGTCTTAGAAGGTTTGTAGTTGTATTGAGTTCAAGTGTCCAGGTGTTGGTAATAGGGGCCTCCAAGGCTAGCCTCTCTGAGAGTAGGCTGGGGCTACCTTGTGCTGGACACAGCCAGTTTCATCCAGTTCCAACAGAGCCACTGCAGGGCACAGCTGAGCCCTTCGTCCAAGCTGGTGGCATCTTGGGAAAAACATATTTAAGAAAGGGTAAAATGCTGTAGAGGCAGTGAGGAATGAGAACAGCCCTGTAGACTGCTTCCAAGATGAGAAAAGATGGAGTGGAAGGAAATGCTCCAGGTACCAGAGCAGAGATTCCCCTGCAGCCCCTGGAAGAGTTTGTGGTCAAGTAGGATGTCTCCCTGCTGACCATGGAGGAACACAGTGGAGCAGATATATCCACACTTCAGCCTGTGGGGAACCCTACACCAAAGCGGATGGATGTGCCCTGACAGTTCTGCAGCCGGTGGAGAGCCCATGCAGGAGGAGAAGAATGTGTGAGGAGGAAGAAGGGGCAGAAAGGAGCTGTTATGGCCTGAACATGACTCCCAATTCCTCCCCCACCCCTCCACCCTGTGCGGTTTAGGAGGAAAAGAGACAGAGGAGAAGGGGGTGAAGGAATAAAGTGGAGCCTGGGAGAAAAGGGTAGAGAGAAAATGTTTAAATTTTTGTCTTTGATTTTTGCCATCCCACATAATTTTAATTAGCAATAAATGAATCTTCTACAAGTCTGTTTTGTTTGTAACACTGATTGGTGAGTGATCTCCCTGTCTTTATCTAGACCCATGAGTTTTTTCATCTTACATTCTCCCCTGTCTTCTTGAGGAAGGGTGATGAGAGAGTGACTGTGTAGGTATCTGGTAGCTGGTCAAGGTCAACCCACAACAGCAGTTAAATTAAAAGAAAATGTGGGTTAAATATGAATGAGTGATTCTTATCTAGTTGTGGATAACCTCAAGGAGCAATTGTGATATCCCCATTGCTTTTGACATTAGCTCTAGAAAGTGCACTCTATGGAATAAAGCTGGATCAACTGATAGCAAGACTGGTTAAAGAATTACTTGATCTTTTTTACGTCTAACCTCAATGATTCATGAGGACTGCCATATTGGTTGCCTTTTGCTTTGTCATTGGCACAGAGAATGGGAGATACAATTGTTACAGAATATTCATGGTACTACCTGTTAAATGTACCCTAGATGAAGCAGTAAGTTTTTAATCTGCTTAAGTAAAAGGAAAATTGAATTGTCACCTTGTAAGAAATTAATTTCCACCACTAGGTTTTCTTTTGTGGAGGTTGCTGAGGTGTAGTTATTACTGCTGCAGTGCTGTCAATGTTCATTAGACATCCCAGTCTCATGCACAGAATGAAGCAATCAGAAGTGGAAATTATCTAAAAGCAGAACTACTTGGATTTCTTTTCTTTTTATTGAATCTACCCACCAAATCCTGCCTTGATGAAGCCAAAATTTCTCAATAAATCATTTTGACTGAGGAAAAATAGAAGTCATAAAATAATTATTCACAACACAGGGAAAACTTGCTAAAAAGTCTTTTTTTTCCCCACAGATTCAAAGTATGCATGCATGTGTATGTATGCAAGACTACTACTACTACTACTACTACAAATTAATATATTAATATTATTTTATTTATTAGCCCTGCCGAGTGGGGTCCAAAACATAATGATACCTAATGTTTCAAATTATAAAATTTTGTAGGTAAAAATAAGTCAAGACAGTCACTACAGATACCAATGTTTGAGTTTACACTTTAGATCAGCTTTAATCTGAATAATCTGAATTATTCTGGAACACTTTGACCTTTGTGGTGTAAACATAAAGACTGTTAATTGTCTCTGGTGACTAATCTCCGTAGTTTCAACATAATCAATAGAAGAGAGGTTCCTTGTGAGGACAAAGCAGATTCTAAAATTAAATTCAGGATTCCTCTTCTGAGGATTATAGAATCCTCTTCTGAATTGCCTCTGGTGATGTTTCTGTCTCCCCAACAGCTGTAACAGGAGTCTTGAGAGATTAGCCTCCCTGAGCTAAAATTGGTTATGTACAACTGTTCTTCTCTGATTTGTTCAAGATATCTCAGCTCGAACTGAAGCATTTCTTTGCATTTCTATGTCCCTTGAATCCAGACATTTCTCATCATGAAAACATGAGAATTTCACCTAGAAATTGGGATGTTTCCATTCATGCTAGGTCTCATTTATTCTAATATTATAAAACTGAAAAATGGAATACAAAAGATATAATATGTCACAGTGCATACTATTGCGTTAGGCACCTCAGAGGATAAAGTAATTAAAAGTGAACAGTAATAAAGGCAAGTTTAATTTTGAAATAAAATGCATCTTTTTTCTTTAAATGAAATTTTCCAAATTTATAAATTTCTATTTCACATGAAATGCCAAATATTTGGTATCATTTTAGAGGATGAAATATTGAAAATGGAATTTTTAAAAAAGTTAAAATAGGAATCTCCCTTGAAACCAGATTAATCACATTTGGCTACAATAAATTAGGCTGTTCAGCTGTAGTTGTCTAATTCTCCAAAAGACCCCTGCCTGAATTCTGAGATTTAATGACTATGTCTATACTGCTAAATATATAGTGGCCATGGACTTAAGTTTAGCTCTGAGGCTACATGTGAATATACTCACATCCATGCTTATGTGGAGTAACTCTGCTAGAGTATAGAGGCATCCACCCTACATAGCTCATGCCTGTCAGTCTCTTCCGTGTGTGTGTGTTTGCCGTCCACAAATTTATTTAATAAATATGCATAGCAGAGGACAAGGGAAGCTGTAGTTGGTCTAAGGAGACTAGGCTGGCTGAAGCTTTCATATGCCATGGCCTCAGCCCTACTCCCATACTATTCATGAAACTAAAAGAACTTTCTTTGTGTAAAGCTAGGTTTTTTAATTACACAAAAATGGTATGAGGTATCTAATAGCAAAAGTCAGATCTGTTAAGATATGACAAATTAAAATATAATTGCAAAAAAATCCCCTCCACTTCTGTCCTTGTAGGGAAGATTATACCTTTCAGGCTTATTTTTAGTCCAGTTTTTGGCTTATGACAGAATGACTAATATTTTGTTTCTGCCACCTCTAAGTTTGGCTGCCTGTGTTCTCTCAGGTCTTCTTACCAGCATTCTGATTCTTACTGCTGCTGCTGGCCTGCAAGATGTCCCACTGCCCCTTCATCTCTGGGAAAGGCCACTGTCCCCCTCTAAGAGTGGCTTTATGGAGGCAGCATGTGGAAGCCAAGAAAAAAAAAACTGTCATCTTTCACCTCAGCTACTCAGTCACATTACTCTTGAAGAACAGGAAATACAGCAGATGTTGAACAGGCAAATAAACTGTCATCTAAGGATATTTAAAGTTTTGTGTACGCAAAAGATTTGAAACATTGCTTGAACATTGCCTCGTGATATGGAAAAAGATGCTGTACCTCACAGAGAGAAGTAAGGTCAGCCAGGCTGGGCTGAGCTGGGACAGTCAGGGTCATGAACAGAGCAGAAGAGACAGCACAGTCACCTCACTAAAGGATGTGTACATGTGTGAGGCAATTAGCAGATGTGTTAACAACTTAAGGATCTCAATCTTGATGAAAGGAAGGGAAAACAGCAGTAAGAAGTGGAAAATTACATCTGAAAGGACTATTAGAAGGTTGCTAAAGAATAGACAGAGCCTAAAACTGTGCAGTTTTCTCCAACTTCAACTTTATTCCATGAATACAATCTCTAGATGCAATGACTGCACAAACTTTTCTTCCTACAATTGCATACATGTTTGAATGGTTTTCTGGGGTTGTTAAAAAGCCCACTTAGCTGTACAGATTGGAACTTTTGAGTTCAGACTGCTGTGGTCTGCTAAGAAGAATGAGCTGCTTTCATGATGTGATGAACAGGACTATCTAGAAAATCTTGATTTGAATTGAATGCAAAGAAAGCTTATTGCACGTATTTAAGCATTATTTCTCATACCTGAAAAAGAACATTATAAAATATTTTGCTTTAAAAGTAGCTAAAATCCTGTAAGAACACTGCTTATCAATAATATGAGTAATTTTGCTTAATTGTTGTTAGTAAGTAATTGCAGAGTGAATTTGAGGAAGCATTTTCAGTTACTTTAGAGCCAGACAACACATCATTACATACCTACATATGTACCTTTTTTCATAAGCATACTCAAAGCTTGTGAGCTATGCTTTTCTCGTAGTCCTGAAGTTAATGTTCATTTTGTAGACTTGATCTCACTGTGACCAGATATAGTCATTACAGAGATGAGCTAATTTCAAATTACTCTCATCTGCTATTCTGGTCTGGAAACCTAATTCTGAAAAAAACCTTTCAACGCAACTGAATCTCTCTTTAGAAAGTACAACAAAAGAAAGAAAAAAATCTGCGAGGCAAAGGAAAATCTTTCTCTTTGCTGAAGTCAAATAATACTAGCTTGTGAATAACTATTACTTCATACAAATTTTTGTCAGGTTGTAAAAAAGCAAAGTGGTATCATTATAAGCAAAACCTGTGATAAATAATTGAATCTCACTGAGATATTCATTTTAATAACATTTGTTCTGACTGCCCATGGAAAGTGTAATGACTTCCAATGAGCTAAGTCCTTTAAAATTTTCTTGAAGTCATGATATATATATCATGCCATATAATTCAAACAGAGTAAGTCTAGAATATTCTTTGATATTTAAAATTTATGTAGCTAATTGTAACAGAAGTCTGCTTAAAGTCAAAATTAGCTCTAAGATGGCTTAGAGAACAAAAGTGGAAAGTGCCTGTGCTTCTTCAGATTTGATTATCAAATCAAACATTCCCTGCACAGTTTAAAAATAATACCAGATTGGGAGCAAACAACATACTTTTAAACATACTAGGAAATAGTATCTTTAGTATAAAAATATGTGCTAAAATCTCAGCTTAATCAGTACATCATAAGCTAAAAGGGAAAACTCTTTGCCTTTTATCTAAGGAAAACTATAATTTCACATTTTTTGAGAGGGAGGAAGGCATCCACATAATCAGTGCACTATATATACAGAACTGTTCACTTCTCCAGTTTTTATTCATTATAAACAGATACAATTATGCAAACTTATTTAAGAAACGTGATGAATAGTATTATAATACCATCAAGCATTATCACTTATTCCATTCTTTTTATAAAGACATGCTTAGAAAAGAGTAATAAATTTGAATTTTTTTTTTAACCTTGCCAGAAAGCCTAAAGAAGTAATGCCAAATATATAGAACTATGTAAGCATAAAGTGTTTCATTTATCATTGCTATTAACAGGAGAAATAATGTCAGCTCATTTACTGGGGTCTAATTAATAAATTAACTAATGTGAATATTTATCACTGAAAGAAGTGTATCTGAGGGAAGTCATTGTTTAGTGTCATATTGGCTTATAGGTATGTGTTGGATTAATTGTAGATAGTCAAACTTGTCGAGACATGAAGAAAGGATATTTCAAGAAGTAGTCATTTGAACATTTGATATATTGATGAAACTCAACTGATAAAAAGATTTTGATGTTACGGTATCTACTTTGCTGAATGTGTTTCTACTCTGGTAAACAAGGTGCATATCAGCCTCATTTTCTCTGCTGTAACAGCCTGGTTTAATTAATTTTTTCTGTTGGTTCTCTTCAAGAAGATTATTACATTTCTCTGTCAACTGTTATACTTTGAAAATACAATTAGGCCTAAACCTTTCCGAAAGCATTTTATCAAATTTCATAGCTTAAATGAGAGACATTGTCCTTTGCAAATTCATATGTTTTCATTAGATTAAAAGGCCTCCCATTAGAACTTTTCATTTAAATTTATATGAGATTTCTGGTGTGTAATTCCATGCTTCGCAATATTCGATTTCTTCTCCAATATTATCTGAACAGTGTTGCTTTTTTTTATTACATTTAGTGTTACTTTTCCATCCTTTGGTGCTCTTATGCTGAAGATGATAATCAAAACTGCGTAACTTTGGTTGATTTTTTTTGCAGAAAAAAATATTTTTTATGGGTGCCAGAAAAATAATCACTAATAGCTTCACTAGATCTTTAAATGCAGTTCTAATGAGATAAATTTCCTTATTGAATTAGATGCTTGTTAGCATGATGACATTTTTTTCTTTGACTTCTGTAAATTAGAGTAATAATGTACAAAATAATGCTATTAACCCTAACGGAAATAACAGTAGCAACTGTTTTATTTCTTCATTTTTTTTTGTCTTTTGATCAAAGACAACAAAAGATTGATATTTTAATTTGAATCGGAATATATTAACAAAAGAAGTGCTGTGTGGCTATCATAATGACATTTTCTTTTGCAGTTTATTGAGGTTGGTTACAGGGGAGACACACGATAAGAATTTGCTACCCAGAGAAATCCACCTTTTGGCTAGGTGATGTCAATCTTGAAACACCATCTGTGTCTCTATTGTAATGAGATTCAACACCTGCATTGTACACCTAACTGGATTTTCTTTCAAGTTTATCCTTGTGGTAGGAATGTTACAGTGGTTCTTCCTGCTTGTTCTTCAAGCTTGAAGTGAGGGACTTGGCCATGCTTGCCAAGCTGTGCTCTTGGGAGACGTTAGGATTCTTTTCTGCAACAGATTGTTGAGTTTTGCCAAGTGTTAAAATACAATTCACTGATACACTGAAATATGGCCTTGTGCTTTGAGGGCAAAACTGTCAATCACAACTAACAAAATGGGAGTTCTTTAGAAATTCTCTGTACTTATTTCTGAAAAGCAGACAGATGTTTATGATAGGTAAGTTCAGAGTCATAGGTCTAATATTTCAAGAGATTAATTCAAAAAATAAACTACCTTAAAACTCACAAGCATTTTTTGACTACAGTGACAGGACAAAAGATAATCTTAAAAAAAATAGATAAGCAGGAGTCAGCTGCTTGAGCAGGTTAGTTGCTTCAAGAATCTAAAAATAGAGACATGGCCTAACCCCTGAGAATTGAATGTGGTCAGACATCATATTCCAGAACACAGGAAGGCAAGTATTTCCCACTGGAAATGCCTCTGATATCAGATTGTCAGCTATGAACTTTCTAGAATTAAATACTTATGTCCATCTTTTCATCCTGGGAGGAAAGCGAAGACTTCCCTGGCACTTATGGATATCCAATACAGCAGTCACAGGGACAGGGCTGAGCCTTACCTTCAAGTCCCAGTAGCATAGTTTAGAGCACAAACATAAAACCAGGCTTCCTACAGCCCAGGAAAAAAAAACCAAAAAAACCCCAGCCCACTAAACAACAGTTTGAGGTATTATTCTTTCTCCAAGATATTGTATTTTTTATTAAACAATTGTTTATTACATAATTTTTGACTATGCAAAAATCCCCACCCAAAACTCGCCAAACCCCACCAAATTTAAAACCTAACCAAACACATCAAATTCACAGCCCACTGAAGATTCTGGTTTCCTAGGTCCTAGGTGATAGTCTGAACGACCAAGTCAAAAGTCAATAATTTCTTCTTCCTCCTTTTTTTCTGAATTGATTAATTATATATGTATATATTCAATAGACTATTAGACTGTTCCCCCAAGGGACTGATGAGATGTCTTCCCAAGTGCAGGGGACACACAGGCCTCTGAACTGTTCAGCAAGGTCAGTGTTTGGTCAAATACATATGACAACTTATAAGTACCTACACAGGTGTGTCGGTGACCATGTGTCAGAAATCATATCATATAATAGAGTCATATTATGGAATTGCTTAGGGTGGAAGGGACCTTAGAGATCATCTAATCCAACTTCTCCGCCATGGGCAGGGATGCCTCTCAACTAGACTAGGTTGCTCAAGGGCTCATCCAACCTGGCCTTGAACCCCTCCAGGGAGGGGGGGGCATCCACAACCCCTCTGCACATTCTATTCCAGAGTCACACCAACCTCATAGTGAAGATTTTTTTCCTAAGATCCAACCTAAACCTATTTTTCCACAGTTTAAAACCATTTCTGCTTGTCCTATCACTGGACACTCTTGTGAAGAGTCCCTCTCCAGCCTTCCTGTAGGATCCCTTCAGGTATTGGAAGGCAGTCATAGGGTCGCCCCAGAGTCTTTTCTTCTCCACGCTGAACAATCCCAGCTCCCTCAGCCTATCCTCGTCGCAGAGGTGCTCCAGCCCCTGGATCATCTTTGTGGCCTCCTCTGGACTCATTCCAACAGATCTGTGTCCCTCTGACGGTAGGGACACCAGAACTGGATGCAGTATTCAAGGTGGGGTCTCACAAGAGCAGAGTAAAGGGGGAGAAACACCTCTCTTGATCTGCTGGCCACACTCCTCTTGATGCATCCTAGGCTAGGGTTGGCCGCCTGAGCCTCATGAGTTCACTGCTGGCTCATGTTGAGCTTCTTATCAATGAACACCCCCAAGTGTTTCTCTTCAGGGCTACTTTCAAGCCACTCTGTACCCAGTCTGTACCTGGGATTGGCCCAGCCCAGTTGCAGGACCTTACAGTTTGACTTGTTGAACCTCATGCAGTTTGCACTGGCCCATTTCTCAAGCCTGTCAAGGTCCCTCTGGATTACATCCCTTCCCTCAAGTGAGTCTGCCACGACACACAGCTTGGTGTCATCATCAAACTTGCTGAGGGTGCACTCGATGCCAATGTCCATGTCTCTGACAAAGATGTTGAACAGCGTTGGACCACAAACAGATCCCCGAGGAACTCCTCTTGCCACTGGTCTCCACCTGGACGTCAAGCCATTAATCACAACTCTTTGAGTGAGACCTTCTAGCCAGTTCCTTATCCACTGGATGGTCCATCCATCAAGTCCACGTCTCTCCATCTTGGAGACAGGGATGTCATGTGGGACAGTGTTAAATACTTTGCACAAGTTCAGGTAGATTAATTAAATGTAGGTACTATAGGGATACGAGGCACTTTCAGAACAAGATAGTACCTGAGTGTGGAATATGAGGCTCAGCAGCTTCTAGGCACTCTGTTTAGACACATGAAATCACAACCACTTGCACTTCTGTATGAGCTTATCTCAGAGGGTTGTGATTTTCAGAAATGTCTAAGTGGAATAGAGACACTTCCAGTGTTACTGGTGCATTGAAGTCACTTTGAAAACCTCATCTCATCAAATCAATCAACTCTCTGAAAAGGGAACCAAAGCCCCAATTACTGTTAAAGCACTTGTGTACCTTCCAAATGGGAAGCACACTGATTTCATACTTAGCCTACTGCTTTGTGCACTAGAATAAGTTTACAAATAGACTTAAGACATCCATCCCCCTTCAGAATTCACTGACCACTATGTGGTCAGTGACACTGAAACAACTGTACTTGCCTGATACCGTTTCCATGCAGATAATGAAAAAAAAGAAAAAAGTATGTCTTTTTAGTACAGCCTGGCAGTATTTTTTGCATGTGCAGGACTCAGCTTTGTAGAGGAGTAAATTATGATACAAGCTGCAAGACTTTGAAAAGACATAGATTATGTCCAAAAAGCAAAGCCAGTATCAAAAAGTCAGGATCTAACAAGCAGTGGTAGCTGCTTAGTGGGACAACCTGAGGACCTGAAATAACAAAATATGTCTGATGATGTCTGACACAGTTATTGCAGTCCCATACAGTAAAATCACTGCTAATACTGACTGTTCAACTGCAGATAAGGCTGAAATTTTCTGGGTTTGTGATGTCTTCTCAGTTCTAACTGAAATGTTTACAATAGTACTTTTTCCTCTTAAAACCAAAAGAATAAAAAATTTTCTCAAAAGCCTTTTATTTCTTTCATGATTCTGTTACTCTGGGATTGTCTTCAGAGCATTTCTCTCTTCATTTAAATTTTTACTATTGTGCTTGCAGAGCAGAAACAGTTGCCAGGAATTGAACTCTTATTGTCATAATTGTGAACAACAGCAGCTCACAAATGGATCTCCCCTGTGTCCTCATGGCCATTGCCACATGAGTGGAAGCAAGTACATCAGCAAGTTTGCTGATGATACGAAACTGGGAGGAGTGACTGATATACCTGAAGGCTGTGCTGCCATCCAGCAAGATCCAGACAGGCTGGAAAGCTAGGCAAAGGGGAACCTAATGAAGTTAGGATAAGTGTAGAGTCCTACACCTGGGGAGAAATAACACCATGCAGCAGTACAGATTAGGGGCTGATGTGCTGGAAAGCAGCTCCATGCAGAAGAAACTCAGAGCCCTGGTGAACAATCCATGGGACAGCAGTGTGCCCTTGTGGCCAAGAAGGCCAATGGTACCGTGGGGTGCATAAAGAAGAGTATGTCCAGCAGGTAGAGGGAGATTGTCCTCCCCCTCTACTCTGCTCTAGTGACAACACATCTGGAGTATTGTGTCCAGTTCTGGTCTCCCTAGTTCAAGAGGGACAGGGAAATACTAGAGAGAGTCCATTATGAGTATGATTAGGGGACAGGAACATCTCTCTTATGGGAAGGCTTCTCTCTAAAGAGAAGGCTGAGAGAGGATCTTATAATGTTTACAAATATCTGAAGGGTGAGTGTCAAGAAGATGGGGCCAGTCTCTTTTCAGCAGTGCCCAGTGATAGGACAAGGTGCAGCAGACACAAACTGGAACACAGAAAGTTCCACCTCAACATGAAGAATAACTTCTATACTGTGAGGGTAACAAAGCACTGGAACAGGCTGCCCAGAGAAGTTGTGGAGTCTCCTTCTCTAGAGACTTTCAAAACCCTCCTGGATGTATTCCTGTGTGGCCAACCTTAGGTGATACTGCTTTGGCAGAGGGGTTGGACTCGATGATCTCCAGAGGTCCCTTCTAATTCCTAACATTCTGTGATTCTAAGATTCTAAGGAGGAAAGGACATTAAATGAATTGTGTCTGCACTAGCTAGGACCAATGTCCTGTATGCTAACATGGCATCTTAGGTGAATGCTTGCGCCCCATAAAGCTGCAATGATCTCTTGTGTGCACATAGCAAGTAGTTCTTGTCTGTCTATCTTTTTGCCTTTTTTATTTTTACCTACCCATCCCTCATAAGGAAATGTCTATCAATAACTGTCTGTTACTATCAAAACAGTTTCTATTTACTTTTTAATTTATCAAATTGCTTCTGATGTATCCATTGCTTCTACCTAACTGAAGTGATTTGCACCTATTTGTTATAATTGGCCCTGTGGAAACATGTCACCAGTCAATCTGAAGTATTGTTTAATTTGCATTAAGCTTTCTGGTTTAAAAGTTATTTACAAATCAACCAAATTTTTCCTTTACATTAAAATTCCTTGGATTCTCTAGTTTCTACATTTTCCTTTCTCGTTCTTTTTCTGTTGTTCCTCTAACACTTGTGGATTTTTTTCTTAATGTTTCTTCTCTTTTTTTTTGCAACATTTTGTCTTTAGCATTATTTTGTGGACTCCATGTCTCTCATCTCATATTCATCACATTACAGGTCATGAGACAGATCTGGTATTTCAGTGCTCAACCCATCAAAATACTTTGTTGATGTTGTGCATATGCTTTGCTTTTTGGACCTCACAGGACTAGCAGGTAAGAGGCAGCCCTGCACAAAATGCCCATAAAATACTAATGAAATCAAAGTAATTACGGCATTTGCAACTCTAAAAAGTCAGATGGCTTTTTTTCAGTAAAATATAATCTTTTTGCAGAATGAAGGACTGCATATTTACTGAAATCTAGTATCCAGGCCAACAGTTGCAGTATTTCAAGCTCTGGAGAATATTCCTTCAAATAAGAAATAACAAATATTTTGATAAACTTTGCAAATTCCTTGTCACATACAAGAAGTGATTTTTTATTATCAGATGTCCTGTAACTTCCTGATGCCAAATGGCATCAGGAAGAAAGAAGAAACGGTCTGGAAAGAGAAACATTTCTGTTCTTGAGATTGAACAGAAATGGAAACTTTTTGGGGACTGTTCCATGTATTGTCTAAACTATATTCACAGAATCATAGAATCATAGAATGCTAAGGGCTGGAAGGGACCTTGAAAGGTCATTTAGTCCAACCTCCCTGCCAGAGCAGGATCACCTACACTAGGTCATGCAGGAACACATCCAGGCGGGTCTTGAACATCTCCAGAGAGGGAGACTCCACAACCACCATGGCAGCCTGTTCCAGTGCTCTGTCACCCTCACTGTGAAAAAATTTCTCCTTACGTTTCTGTGAAACTTCCTATGCCTCAGCTTCCACCCATTGCCCCTTGTCCTGTCATCAGGCATCACCAAGAAGAGCC
>JAAGNO010011981.1:72247-99058 GCA_033439905.1 Ceryle rudis
TGTGCCCTCATCCAGGTCATTGATGAATATGTTGAACAGAACCGGTCCCAGCACCGAGCCCTGTGGGACCCCACTAGCTACAGGCCTCCAGCTAGACTCCATCCCATTGACCACAACTCTCTGACTTCTTTCCTTCAACCAGTTCCCAACCCATCTCACTACCTGATCATCCAGACCACACTGCCTCAGTTTAACCAGAAGGATGCTGTGGGAGACAGTGTCAAATGCCTTCCTGAAATCAAGGTAAACCACATCCACTGCTCTACCATCATCTATCCACCTGGTTATGTCCTCATTAAAGGTTAACAGGTTGGTCAAAAATGACCTCCCCTTGAGAAAACCATGCTGATTGCTCCTAATGACCCCCTTGTCCTTGACATGCCTAAGGATAGTGTCAAGGATAAGTTGCTCCATTATCTTTCCGGAGATGGAGGTGAGGCTGACCGGTCTATAGTTGCCAAATATTGGCAGAAATCAAGAGAAGATGTTTTACAACTATAACATGCTGATAGGTCTGTATCTGTGTGGCATTCTGTACCAGGGCAAGAAAACGAGGCCATCTTCTTCAGATGACCAGATGATTGGAAGGATAGTATGTATGCTAGTAATTGAAGAACAGTCCTCTTAGAAGCTAGAAAATGTCCAGAAAATGCCATTTCAGAAGGCTTCTGAAAAACCAGTAAAGTTTCTGAAAAACACATGAGAGAGTCTAGTATGACAAGTGATTACCCCGCTTGTCAAATAAGCAGTGTGTTACCAAAAGGACTGAGATAGATTTAGAAGTGGGATTCAAATAGTTAGGCATTTAACCTCTGAAAATCTAATCTTTTGTCCCCTCCCCCCAAACAAGCAAAATACTCTAAGAAGTCACCTACTGATCTAAGGAATTCTGAATTGTGTAGTTCTGCAGTCTTGTGCATAAGGGCAAGCCCCCTGTGCCATACACACTCTGAGACTTTAACTTAATTTTAACTATTTGTCTATATCCAGACAGGTATTTACCTGCAGTGGAATGTTTGCAGAATTAGGACTCTGCCCAGCAGGAGTACTGGGAGTGACTTTCAGACTGTCCAGGTGTCTCAGGAGCATGGGTACTAGCGAGCTTCTCCTTGACACTTGTGAAAATTCCTCCTTGGCAAATGCATTTCCTGGGACACCAGTGTACTGATTTAGTTAGTCCTTCTGAAGTGCTAAAGCCTGTTTTCCAGTTTGCCTTTGCCCTGATTGCAACACACCCCACTGCGGGCACAGTAGAAAAGCAATCTGCTAGGGTTTGGGATAGAAGCACTCATACACACTCATTTTGTGTGCTCATCTTTTGATCTCTTCCTTAAAACCCTGCACGACTCATGAGAATGTGTTTATAGTTGAATAGCCCTGAAATGTTATGTCACTGATGCAGATTGACCTCCATAAATAGCATGTCCTCTATACTGAGATCCATTTTCTCCACTCTCTACTGCTCCTTTGAGATGATTTTTACTGTTGTTCCTTGCTCTGGGGATTTTTGTTGAGAGCCTGTTTGCAGAACACATACCACACATACCTTTCAAGGCTCTCTGACTCTTATTACTGATATTACTTTTAAAAATGATTTAGTGAAGGCTACAGATGTGGTAAATGGTTTGGCAAAAAAAGCATGGAATGCCTCTGAAGAGAGGCACCCACCTGCTGGCTTGTGAGTCAGTGCTTCTTTGGTTTTACAGTGCTGAATGTAAAATAAATAGCAGATGATGAGAAATGTTGTACACTGCAATAAAACACAGAGAATGCACAGTTCATGACAGAAAAGTAAATCACTGCTGCACATTTTGTTACAAAATGTTCACTCTACTGTTCTGTTCCTCAAAGGGGTTCAAGTGAAAATGCAAAAATCTCCTTTTGTGAAGCATTTTAATTTCGGATCACTCTTTCAATATTCCAGTCTGTCTGTTCTCTCTCCCAGGAAGTAGCACCTTTTTTAAGTACCGAGTCACAAATGGCAAGTGCCTGACCTGAAGTATTTGGCTGCTATTAAGTTTCTTTAAAAACAAGAGAGCAGGGGAGAGAGAGACGGAGAGATTATATATCAGCATCATAAGCTGCTGTTTGGAAGGAAACTAGCAAAACAAAACACATTTGGCATAGACACAGTTCAGTGCCACAAACTGCACTAATATGATGAGGTAAAGAAGGAAAAATAAAGGAGTGATGTTTCATCCTTCTCTGGATTGTGGTTGTGCCCAAGAGTGGGTTTCTTAATGTTTCCATTACATCCCCCTATTTTTAGAAGTTAATAGCTCGGCTATAACAATTTGCTTCAGGCTGAAGCTTGGCGTACAAGGTCTCAGTCAGGGAGCACATTTAGTGAAATAGAAGATTACCCATTTTGGAGCCTTTTTTTTTTTTTTTGTTTTCTGTCATACAATCTAAAAATATTCTCCATTTCAGAAATTACATTTGGCATCTGATTTATCTCTAACGTAACACAGTATCTTTTCTCACTGCATTTGACCAATGAGAAGTCCCATCAAATAATAAAAATTGAGGGGTTTTTGGTTTATTTTTGTGTATCCGTATGACATTGTTGGCTATTGTATTCACCTTTTTCAGAATTTAAAACAATCTGTAACTACGTGAAATACAAGGATACATGAGTGGTGTAGTTTATATGACATCTGTCTACTGTGTGATTTTCTGATTTTGGTGTAAGCCATTGCAGGAGAAAAAGATACAGGACTAGATGAACTGTGAATCTAATCTAATATTGCACTTCTTGTTTTTATCTGTTTCCTAGACCTTGAATGCTTAGGTACTTCTACAATACCTACCTGAAAAGATACAGAGAGAAAGACAAGGTGTTTTTTTCTGAACAAAAAATGAAACTTAAGAGAGTGTTATACCTCTTAGTCTTTCATAAATTTCCTTTTCTATATTTGGATTATACTAAATATAACAGAATAGGTGAATGAAAAGGAGAGTTTTGGGGAAGAGACAAACACCCTGAATCTTTTAGATAAATTAAGCTGTTGTTGTAAAAGTGATATGCTAGGAGTTACAGAAGCAGCATATACATATTTTAAAACTAAAATAATGTAATTAGTTGTAAATAATAAAAATAAATCATGCTTGTTTAGAAGCTATTTCTGATTTTGGAGATACATTTGGTTTTGTTTGTACCGTGGCTCAGTGAAAATTAATTTCCCAAGTTATATTGTTACTTTACTATATAATACTTCTGGGACTTTTCTGGACTGAAAAGCTGTAGTAAAGCTTAATTTACTCCTTATTTCACATATCTCAGTTCATAAAGATGAAATTCTTTAACTTTTTTTTTTCTTTTGTTAAAGAAAAGAAACACATGAAAGACATGAAAGAGTAAAATACATGAAATTTTGATGGAAAGAGTGAAAGAGAAAAGATGTCCTGTCCCTCAGTCAGACAATGGTGTCAGTGCAGTTCAGTGTTTTGGGCACTCACCTGCTCTTAAGTGTGGCTATGTGTCTGTTGAGCAGTTTTCCTATTTGATACAGCGTCATGATAATATTCCTTTTCACTGTACCATCTAATGAGGTTTAACAAGAGCAAGTGCAGGGTCCTGCACCTGGGAAGGAACAATAAAATGCACCAGTATGTGTTAGGAGGCAATCTGCTAGACAGTAGCTCTGTGGAAAAGGACCTTGGAGACCTGATAGACAACAAGTTATCCATGGGACAAAAATGTGTCCTTGTAGCCAAGAAGGCCAATGGTATCCTGAGGTCTATTAAGAAGAATGTGTCCAGCAGATCAAGGGAGGTTCTTCTTCCCGTCTACTCTGCCCTAGTGAGACCTCACCTGGAGTAATTTATCCAGATCTGGGCTCCCCACTTCAAGAGAGACAGAGATCTACTTGAAAGAGTCCAATGGAGGTCTTTGAGGATGATTAAGGGGCTGGAACACCTGCCCTACAAGGAAAGGCTGAGAGACCTGGGGCCTTTTAGTCTGTAGAGAAGACTGGGAGGGGATCTAATTAATTTCTATAAATACATAAGGATTGGATGTCAAGAAGGCAGGGACAACCTCTTTTCACTCATGCCTTGTGATAGGATGAGGGGCAATGGATTCAAGTTAGAGTCCAGGAGGTTCCACCTCAACATGAGGAAGAACTTCTTTACTCTAAGGGTTGTAGAGACTCCCCAGAGAGGTCGTGGAGTGTCCTTCTCTGAAGACTTTCAAGACCTGTCTGGATGCATTTCTGCATGATCTGCTCTAGTTTTGTCTTGCTCTGTCAGGGGGTTGGACCTGATGATCTTCAGAGGTCCCTTCCAACCCCTACCATTCTATGATTCTATGATCTGCACCAACTGTTGATACAACAAAGAGAAAAGAATAGCATTAGGCAATTGTTGCAGTACATGAAAACACTCGATACTTCAAAAATTATATTATACTTTTTCCATGCAATAGAATGCATTTTATTTTCCTGGGCCTCTGTATCAACTCATGCCCTTTTGTGGAAGATTTTATTTCAGCATATTTCTGATTTTTTTCCCCATTATTTTTCATTGTATCATTTTAATGACTCAGCAATAGGAACAGTCTTTGTAGGAAGCTGAGTCATCTTCAGGACACTTTTTCTGTGACAGGTACAGCAGTATAGTTCAGTGTACTTAGAAGTTAACCAATTTGCATAAATAGTCTCTTGGGTAACTTCTTTCATATTCTCTCTCCTGGACCCAGCAAAGAAGCCTGGCTGATCTTATTCCATTTCCTCTCAGACCTCCAAATAGGGAGGGCCTATTGCTCAGCTCTTAAAAGCAGATCCACTAGGTTACTGCCATGTAAACATGTTATAAATGAAGTATGTTGTACAAGCACTTCAGATGTCCCTGACAGTCCTGAAAACTATAATCATTGGTCCTTTGTTCAATGGGGACTGGGAAGTGTCTATGGTTTTCTCACACATTACCACCTCTAGAATAAGTACTATATTGGTGGGAATTACTGCAAAAAACAAGTATCTTCAGGTTCATCAGGCAACAAATTTGTAACTGAACTACAGACATCTTCTGACAAGTATTGAGGAAAGGAAGGAAAAAAACCCACAAATTTTTGTCAGTGTTTGAAATGGGAACATTTATTGGAAAGCTTTTAACAGACATTTGATTTTTTTTCCAAACAATGCATGCATCTGACAGTAAGTTTGGTTGGATTTTTTGTTTTTCATCTTTCTGTCATCTCAGTATAAGTGCAGAATAAGCCTTGATAGAAAGGTAGACATTTATTTTTAATTTAGTACTCCTAAACTTTTTGAATGCCCCTGTTATGCATAAATATATCTGCTAAAGAATGATAGACCCTAGGTATCTCTCCCTCCCATCCTGCCAGCCAGCCATCTATCCATCCATCACTGTCTTCCCTTTCTTTCCTTTTTCTTCTCTAAACCTCAACATTTATCTTTTGAACTTGTAAGTTATTATATATCATACGCAGTTTAAAGTAACCTTCACTTTAAATTCCATGGCTTTTGTTGGCTAAGTCAGTATTTCAACAGCATTATTACAGTTTTCTTTCTGCGAATATCGTCAATCAGTTAGCACAGGTAAGTATATTGCAGTTTGACTTGCAGCTTAGTGGTGAATGTCACTTATTAGGCCTTTGCAAAATCCTCACAACTGATCAGAAATTCCACTGCATGGAAAAATTTTCTATTGTTAAGCACAGCTTTAATTAAAGCTATACTTTGTTTTCAATCCAATTTAGGAACAAATACAAAAAAAGAAAGATGTAAATTTTACAATGCCTGGCAATGTATCCAATTCTGAGCTGAACAAAGAAGCTTATATGCTGAAAATCTTGTAGGAATAAAGCATGTAAGATAAATAAAAAGCTTCCAGTGCTTAATTCCAATCATCTCCACAACAACTGGAGCTGCTGATAAGACACCTACTCAGAGTAATGATGCATAATGTGAAGAAGCAATAACCCAGACTGCATAAGTATGAAGGAACACCATTCTTTTAAAGAAAAGTGTAGCAAATGTGAAGCTCTGTTAATGTTCTGAGCCATTTTCAAAGGTATTTTTGTGAACACGGCAAATTGCCAAGGCTTAGTTTTTTTTTCCAGACATGATAGGGAGAACCAGAAATGTAACTAATATAAAGGTATCAAACATTTGTCCATGTACTATCATGTAAATATTTATGTCCTGTCAGTTCATTATTAGTGGAGGTTCTAATAGGAATATAAATATTATAAAATGTGTTTACTACAAATAAATCATAGGGGTGCTGAAATAATTTACAACAGTAAGGCTCATTTTGGATAATTACAGTGCCCCAGAAGATTGTATTTATGTGTTACAAAGAAAGGGGATGTTCAGAAGAAAACTGTTTTGGACTGCTGACATTCTGAGGAGACTAGAGGCTGATCCTGCCTGGGACTGACTTAGGAACATATGCAAATACTAATGAAGGATTTTGTGAATAGAAGGCAGGGAAAAATCGGTGTGGCTTCAATTGCAATGTTAACCTTATTCAGTCAAATTTCAGGCAGATGAATTACTGTAACTATAGAAATAATGTAAGAAAAGATTAGTTAAGATTATGCTGGCAATAAAGATACTAATGTTTTATTATACATGAAGCTCTCTTTTGCATTTTATGTGGGGGTAAATTAGACTGCAATGTTATTTATCCTTGTTTTATGAAGGCTATGTTCATATCCATATTAAAGCTTGTTATTGTTCTCGCCTTCACTCCCTTTCCCATACCCATCCACATTTTATCTAGGCAAACTAAACACTTGACTCGTCACATCTTCTTCTGCATGCCTTAAATACAGTTAAAGTTAAGAACAAAACACAGCAACCATTCTCTCCTCCTACACCCCTCAAAAACACTAAGCAACAGAGCAATAGACTTTGGAAGGTCATATTATAATGAGATTAAAATGTAGTTCTCTGAGCTAGTGCTTAGCAGCAAATAAATGTGGTTCAGCTCTTTTCCATGAATGTTTTACTGATAAGATTAATTTAAAATGAAACATACATTCTTCCCTTCTATGACAAGGCAGTCAATGTCTATCTTGTAGATGATTGTTCAGGTAAAACACTATGAGAGGGAACAAAATTATTTTCTGAACAGCAATAAAAGAGCTTAAAATTAAAGTGAAATCTATCTCACACTTTTTTCTTCATGGTAGTAAAAGCTATCAAGGCCTTTGTTATTTGTAGGTCATTTTTTTTTTTTGTGCTAGACTGGTTATTAGACCTTGACTGGCTTTTGAGAACAATGTGGCACCTAAGAGATTTGGGTATCGTAGCTTTTGGTCCTGTTTTTTTTCCAAGCCCTAGAAAGGACTGGGTTGTTATGTTTTATTTGTCAACTTAAATAAATAAATAAAGTATATTAAATACAATAATAGTCAGCTAATTGGTTCTGTCAAAGCAAGGAATCAGGGTCACAGCTCCTTGAAGCAGGAGTTATATAGCTTATGGACATCTCGCCACTGAGCACTTTTTTACACAGGCACCACACCTGCACAGCAGCATCTAACCTAAAGCCTGGTATGTTAGAACAAGGCAGGATAGTTGTCTTCCCACAACTGAAACCTGTTGTCCTGCCTAATCCATTTTACTCAAACTTCTCCGTACAGACCAACTGAGCTCCCTCCTGATACAACTGAGAAGTTCACCTGACAAGACCTGGATTTGTATCTGACTTTTGTATTAAAAAACAAAACTGAAAATTATTCCTGAACAGCCTGGGAAGCCTGCAGTCTATTAGCCTGCCTTCAGTGATCTTTCACTTGCTCTTTCCATAAGTATATTATCATTTTCTGCATGTGTTCCTTTTTGACTTGCCAATGCCACTGTTCATCATTTCCTTCCAACCTAGTCTCCCTCATGGACGTATGATGCGCTAAAACTCCTGCCATGGGGTAGGCCTGGGGAGACATCTTCAAATACTGAGAAACAGAAAATAGGAGTTGACTTGTTAACTAAATACAAGAGTATTATAAGTACTTTCTATTTCTAGTACTATAACTTCTGTGAGATTTAAAGAATTAATTTAGATAGCATTTATCCAGATGGAATTTGAATTTTTTTTTCTGAGAATATAGCAGGTTTCATAGATTTTTCCATTGTTATTTTTGTAGAACCTTATTATCAGTCTCTTTGTTTTTGACTGTCATCTCTTTTTCTGCATTCTATCTTCACCCTCTGTTTTACAGTGAACTTTGCTATCATCCCGGTTTCAAATGTTAACCTTTGTCTAACCAATGTGATATTTTTTATACTAAGCTTTTACCTACAAATCCTCATATATGGATATTTTTGTATGCTCAACTAATGAACATTTATTAAAATATAATTAAAGTGACTGTGCTGAAAATCTGCCACAAAAAGGGAGAAGGGACAGAAGCAAAAGGAAATGCAGCTTCTTCCCTTATATCTTTTTAATTGTATTGAAAGCTGTTATACGCTTAATCTTCTCAACTAGCTGTTCTGTGCTTTTAAGAGGATTATATTATTAGTAGTTTAATTATTCATTATGCAGTATTTTTCCAATTGTTACAAAGGTTTTTGTCATTCAGTTTTTAAAAAATTAATTTGATATTTTATTCTTCTTAATAGTCATGACTCATTCTGATTGTCATGAAAAGCTGCTTCAGGAAGGACACAAGGAGATGCCTGTAGCGGAAGGAGATAGATCCCCTGCCAGTGTAGTGACTCAAGCCACTGGGAGACTATTGCAAGCTGTACTCCAGAGACTATGGTTTGATTACTGTCACTACCAGTTGGAGTATTAATCATAACAGCGGTAATGACAGCAAGTTTCTTGACCTCATCATGAAAGGCAGGGAGGCCATCCACTGGAGCAATTCATCCTTCAGGCAAAGGAAAACTGTAGGGAAGATGTCTTTTACTATTTAGAGTGTTCTCTTTTATCCACTAATTCTGCCTATAATATTGGAAAAAAATATGAGGACTTAAGGAGGGCAAGATCTCACATTTCTTGTGCTCCAAAGGAAACATTTTTTGTTTCTAATCACTGAAGTCAGTGTTCTTTTCCTCACCTTTCTGCATCCCTCAGTGTGTAGTAGCTTGGCATCAGAAACCAGAAATGTAAGTATCTGCAGCTGTATGTGACAGTGCACATGCCTGTCTTTCATTATATGGAGGGTGGTTGCACGGAAAACTACTGTGAGTCTCCTTCCGAACAGCCAACTATATTTTCCTTATGTAATGGTTATTCTCTAGCAGCTGAGCTATGTTTACAATCTGTTGCTGCCAAAGGATTTAACCCTGAAAATCCAGAGGGACTTCTAAAATCTGAAGATTATAAGGTAGAAAATATCTAGGGTTTCTGTTCATTTTGCTGATGGAACTGACAGCGTTGCAACTGGCCTTCCAGTCCATGAAACAAGTGGTACTATTTTTTTAGTCTGCAATAGCTATGCCATTCTCCTGGCAGCATCTGCTCTTTGTGATGTTTTTTCATTTCCTCATATAAACCTCCCTCTTTTTTCAAGTTATTTGAATACAGACAGTCTTCAAAGAAATAATTTCAAGCTATCACTGACAATTAAAGTCAATTTGATTTTCATTTTCCTTCTAGATTATTTGTGAAAATTGTTACTTTTGTCAACAGAGAATCATTAAAATGCATTTTTAGATTTTTACTTCAGTATAAGCAAGGTCAGGTTGCAAGGAATTTCTCTTCTGAGACTGAGAAAATGATTAGGAAAGATATCTTTAATGAAAAGGTTCAAAGACATGATTAAATATAGTAACACAGTACTTACAAGTCAAATGACAATTTGAAAGTATCTATGCGAATAAATACTCACTTGGAAGAATAATTTACATGGGTATATCAAAGAGGTCCCTTTATGTCTTCATTCCTTTTCTTTAGGAATAACCAACCTGCCATGCAAAGTAGGCAATACCATATCAGTGGATGAGTAACTAGAAACACACACTTTCCAAGACCATAGAGAACTTTTCATTGGACTGAGTGTTTTCTGCAATTTTCTGATTTATGTACTGCACTGAGAATTAATGGATATTTGAATGGTTTTAAAGGCAGCTGGCAAAATGATATTTTATAAAAATAGCCATAATAAAACTACAGTCATGGAATCTATCTTTGCACATAGAAGTACACCTCATTTGGATGGCAGAGTGTGAACAGCAGCTCTGATTCATACACACATAACTGTGTAGCAAGTGTCCATTTAATGGCACTGGTCATGACTTCTAGTCATAGGGGAGGACACTGAGCATATTAGCTAAAGGCAATTTATGCAATATTATTCCTTTTTGTTTACACAAATGGTGCTAAATTACCACTAAATAATTAATTAAATGTTCATTTAGATGTGCCAACTATTGGCATATTATTTAGTATTTCAAATATATTATTTCAAGTACAGCATTTCAAATTTAAACTCCAGGCAGGGTACCTTGATGCCATGCAATCAGAGCCATGGAATTGGGTATTAAGCTCTGAGACTTAATTTTCACTGAGTTTAATTAAAACATCAACACTGTACTTCATACCTTACAATCTAAACCTCCATGTTTCTTATCTTTGCTGGAAAACCAGCCAAAGTCATTTTAGTTTTGATCTCATCTATATAATTCAGTTATATCTCCAATTGTTCAAACTTCCACTGAAAATAGTCACTTCATGTTAGATTAATTTTAATTTTTGCTTAAACCCTAGGTACTGTCTTTTTTACAGCTGCTGACTCTCAGATTTCTTAAACACCGTGTTATCTTGACCATCATGGATTCTCTCTAATCCTGCACAATGCCAGTTTGTATGTTCTTATTTCAAAAAACTAAAATTTTCTTCTTTTGCTCCTGCCAGGTCTTTCTGATCTTTGGCCTTTCTGTTTTCTCTATGTTCTTCTTTTTTTAATATGTTTTCACACAGGCAGTTCACAAAAACTATTTGGTAAATGTCGTTCATATAAATAGGTCGCAGTTAAATCTTGGCTAGTGCCAAGTGCTAGCACTGTGGAAACTTCCCATATAACTCACTAAGATACCTCAGTCTTAACCCGTCTTATACATTTACATGATGTGGGCTTTAGATTACAGAGTTTGTAAAGTGTACAGAAGTGACAAGCAATTCAATATTTGCTCTTTCGTTTAATATATACAAAGATCAATTAAACAGACTTCAAAATAAAGCCCAGTGAAACTCTCCAAAAAAAATAAAATAATAATAATTTTAAAAAGCAACATATACCCTGTTTATCAACCTGGAGGAGCCATAGATGAAATAATATTTTAGGGTGAATATCACCTAAAGTTTGGGAGTTTTGTGCAGAAGTTTGTATTAATATTTTGGGCTAATTTAAAATCCTCATAGAAATTATGTGCAAAAAACCCAAATCTAGTCAACAAAAATCTTGGGATTTTCATGAATCTATTATCTTATCTGATTAATAAAATTTACTGGTGAATTAGTGTTATACACTAATACAAAATTATTTTAAATATAAGTGTTTGTCAGGCTGGAGATACTACATCAACTTTCTAGTTTCCTTTGCAGTAGATATCTGAGGGATTATGAGGAAGGCATAACACTATTGAATAGTAAAAAGAGAAGGAGGAAAGAGTGTACTGGACAAAAAAGGAGGAATAGAAAATTGAACTAGGACACTTACCTGCTATGGCAGCAATAATGCTTTTATACATTCAACAGTTCTGTGATAATAGTGTGGGGTTTGTGGTATTTTCTTAAGTGGGCAAACTGAATGATCATATTCCATAATATGCTGCTTTTCTTTCTATGTAAAATCCTCCTGTGTAACCTACTTTAGACAGGTAACTTTCTAGAATTATTCTCCAAACAATTTAGGAATAAATAACTAGATTGACATTTTGTTTAATTGTCCCTATTAAAATGCAAGCTTGTTGGATATTATTATAATAAATTTTAGCAATAAATTAAATAATGCACTTGTCTTCCCACAAAAAAAAAAAAAAAACAAACCAAAAACCAACCAACCCAACCTCTTTTTGTTGGCAATTGAAATCATAAACAACAAAAATCCTATGTTGCTTGTGCCTATAATAATAATAATGGCAATATAAATTATATGATCAACATATTCTTAACTAATATTTTACATGCTAGTACCTGAAAAGGGTATGAATTAGCATAGCTTAAAGTGTTATTTGTATCCTGGTTTCCACTTAGCACTATCCTAGAATGAAAAGATAAAGCTCTATAATTTTTCAAGTTAAGTCACTCATAGGTTTCCGAAGCAGGTCTTTTGTGTGCATCTTTGAAATACCCTATTTGCTTTCTATCTGATCTGAAGTTTACCAGTAGGTCGTGTTATGTAACATGATCATAGTAGCCTTTTCCTAACACCTATAAAAACTTTAAAAATGCATTACCTGCTCTGTTTCATTTTCCCATCTCAGTCCAGTATTTTGCTTGGTTTTGCATGTGTTTTATTGTAGGTAAAATGCCACACAATGTTATCTAGAAGCAGCATCATTTGCAAAAATTCTTAAATGCTTTTGAAAATTAGTCTCATAAATCTGAGACTAATCCTGAGAACTTTCTTCCTAAAAATTATTTATTACAAGAGGCTGTGTCTAAAATTATGAATGTTTCATGGACATAACTTTTTTACTTTGACCTGAAGTGACTTTGTTCTGGAAGTATGCGTCTGTACTTTCTCATAAAATAGTGCTATACAAAGACTGATCACTTTTCCCCTTTATCCCCTCCAAGTGTCCAAGACACTCATGTAAAAAGAGCTAACACAAGTTCTGGCCCTTCCCTGGCTAGGAGATTCTGAGGATATGAACAACTCTCTTTGGCATACCTCTTATCACCAAGCTGGTGATGTTTTTGAGTCAAGGGTCTTCTGACGTCCTGCTTTTGAAGTTGTTCTACATTGCATAGAGTATGCATTCAGGATTCATAAGGATAGAGGAAAAAAAAGGGAGCAATTACATGGTGCTACAGGGTAGGATTAGTATGCTTCGAAAGGTGAAGCTCCATTTTCTTCTCCAAATAATAGTTCATTATATGGATAGTTCTTCTGGAGATTTCTGATCTTTAGATTCCCTAAGAAATGATACATTTCTGAAAGGTTGAGTCTTTGTGTCACATCTATTGCTTTAGATTAAAAAAAAAATTAAAAAAAAAAAATCTAAAAGACATTTAGGACATGATTTCATTCTTAAACTTTACATGGTAAGTAAATTAAAGACACAGACTAACTTAAGAAGGTTTCTAAAGGATGTTTTTATTTATATCAAAGAAAATGCACAGATTTAATAAAATTGTTACCTTGCCTGCATTTCAGTGTATAACTTTTCTTGTCAGTCATCAGTGTTCATTGGATTTGGGTCATACCTTCCAGGGAAACTGAAAATCTTGAGATCATGCACTTTTAGTAAACCAGAGAATTCTTCATTCTCTGCAGAATTTCCTTATTTTTCATTGGTTTTAAAATCAAATTAGATAATCCCCCTTCCTCACATCTGGGCAACCCAAGTTTCATGGTCTCTCCTTCTACCTACCAGGCAAAATACACAACTTTCATATCCTTTTCAAGTAGCTTCTCTTCATTCTTACCCTATTGAATCCTATACTGTCCCACCTAGTAATTTTTGGTTTTCAGATAAGAGTAAAAACTCATCTCACTTCTAGTTAATTTTCAAAACATATTCCATGTGCAATCATTAATATTTTATACTGTCTTAAATTTGGATATACACATGCTAGCAGTAGACTTTTCAGAGAAGGAGAGTATACCCAGGCATTTCATGATACAGTGTAAAAGAAAAATCCACTATGGGAAAATTCCCGAAGTTTTTCATATTCCCTCCATCTTAATTCCAGTACAGGTAGTTATAAATCCTACTTTCATTAATGTGAATGAGTGAGGCTTTTAGAATCAAAAACTCTCCATGAGTAAATAAGTAAATAGGTTTTTTTTACAATCTCTGTTAGTTTTATCCTCCTAATAAGCAATCACATTTTAAAATGTAATACTTTAAAAGAATGTCCTTTCACAGATACCGGGTGAAGGCATACCTTTTTAAATAAATGCTTAAATTCTGATATGCCCATCATGAAAAGTGAAGTAGGATAATAAATTTTCTTTATAATGTACTTAGTTCACTTGAGTCTCCTTTTTTGCATTCTTCATTTTAAGGGATCAAGAAAATTAAAGTTTCACTAAAACAAATCAGCGTACTTCTCCCCCTCCTCTTTTATGTCTTTATAACTTTAAAGATGAGGCCTAGGGAGGTTGGCAGTGTCACTGTGCAATCTACTTTGCAAAATCTGTATTGTGATATATGACATACAAGGAAGTAGGCAGCCAAAGATACAGAAAAAGATTGGGAAATTACTTTCTATATTGAATGGAGCTATGCAGTGAACACTGATTTTCTGTTATATCCTGAAGCTATCTTGTCATCATAATTTTTTTTTTTTTTGGTAAGTCCTTTCTTTTTGTTTCTAGATTTTCCAAGACTTAGCAGCTTGTCTAAAAGAAATAAACGGTAACTTTGAAAATTCCTTGGTACAGTATGAATACTGATTAATTTTCTGATGTATTTTTAGTCATGTTCCATTAAATATGTAAAATGATGAGTCGCTAGTATTGGTGAGAGGGGGAAGTGGAATATAATTAATAGATGAAAGAATGCCCCTTCAAAATGTAGCTGCTATAAGTACACTTGGCTGATCATGAAATTTCTAATTCCAGCCCTCATATCTATATTTTAGATTGACTATACCCTGGGGCCTCAGAAGTGAGCTTCATTTACTGAAAAGTCATAGGAAGTCATGTTTATTGTCTCAGCAGGTAGCTGCACTCTTAGTACTGAAAGACAAGAGAAAACAGAGGCCAGTTTATGTTCTCAGAGGCACACTGTAGCTTCCTGACAGATGTGTGTGGCAGAAAAGAAAAAATATCACACATCAGTTTCTATCAAGCCTTAAACATTTCTGCTTTAAACAGTTCAACCTAAGTTTTTCAGTGTTTCCAAATATATGAGAATGGTGTTAGCAATCTCTTCTGTGAAAGGAAATGTGACCAGTCTATGTAAGAAACTCTGTAAGCTTTTGTGTAGGCTGTAAGCATTTAATCTTTATCCCTCAGACTCATATAATTTCTTTAACCATGTACGTGGAAGGATTTGTGCATTAAAACTGACTACATTCATGAGATATTTGTTTATTCAGTTTCAGAAAGGATACTTATCTCTCTGAGGGTCCAAAGTAAAATATTATGCTAACATATTTCATATATATAGGCAGCAGCAAGGCAACCCTAGACAGTCTGCTCTCTTTTTGTCACATAATGTTCTTAGCGTCTAATAACATTGTGATAAAGGGGCTGTACTGTATCTGTGTAGCCATGTTTATTGCCATATGGTATTTCCCAAATTACATTGCACTCTGATGAGTAGAGATTGGCCAAAATGGTCTGGCTGGCTCCCAGCATCGAGCAGTTGCTGACAGGGCTGTTGCACACTAATGGTGGCAATACAGCTGGTAATGCAGCATTTTCATTGAGTTACCTTTACTGCCAGCTATTATTTTCTACAGATATAAAAGGACATTTCTTGTTTACCTTTATTATTAATTTTAACATATCTCTAAGACACGTCACCCATGATTCTGCTAATAATACCTTCCCTGGGGTATCATATTAACTAATTAATCCATTAACTAATTAATCCAAATCCTTGACAAAGTTCATTCTATGTGTCCTATTAAGAGTGTCAGTCATATTAGTTACTCTAACCCTTTGACTTCTGTGTTTGTTGCTAGTATTACTGGGAGAAGTAGCATATATAATTTTTTGAACATGAGCCTCACTAGACTGTGTGGGATGAGCTAGAAAAACTGCTACTCTTGGACCAGCAATCCAAATGATATATGTATTTATTATGCTTCTTAACATCCTGACCTAAAACAAACAATGTGCTTCACACAGATTTTCTGACCATTTCACAGACTTTAGTGAGTCTTTTGTGACATGCCTGCTACTAAATTGCTACATCTTTATCTAAATAAATCTAATCCAATCCTAACCTGATTGAATAATTTTTATCAGCCCAGGTAAACAGTCCTAGTATGTTTATACGTTCACATTGCAGGTTTTAGTGTGATGTAAGGGTACATAAGCAAGCTCTAAATAAATGATCTCGTATACTAGAATCAGTTTTCTCATGGAGCTGAATGTTGCTTCATAGGCTAACTTGACTTCTTGGAAAAAATGAATGAGTTTACACTAATTCCTTGATATGTAAACATAATACAGTGCCATCAGTGATATTGATGTACACTACATTATGGCACATTTCTCTGCTCATAATAAACTTTAAAGCTGTGGGAGTAAGGCATATCTAATCTGTAAAAAGAAGCACTTGCATTTTGGAATTATTGAATTGTACACAGAAAACCATAATTGCATCTCCTCATATTCCATTACATCCTGTTATCCCACAGTGGATTAGCACTAATACAATTCACAAAATGTTTCCTGAACTGAAATAACACTGGAAAGTCAGGAGGCTTATACTACTTCTTGAATTCATGAGGCAGTCTTAGTCTGCTATTATACCTAACACTTCATAAGCTTTTGTTTCTTAAAACTAAAACTGCAAAACATTCTGTGAAACAGAAAGGTGTCAAGATTTTATAGATGTGGAAAATTATTTAGTAGTGTTCATGAAGTATTTTGTCTTAAATAGAGCTGTGTGAATAACCAAATTTTAACTAAACTTAAAATTCCAGAGAAAGCCATAAACCTGTCTGCTACTTGTAGTGTTAAAAATCTGAAAAAAATAGCATCACACTGAACAAAAATATTTCTGTTGGCTTAAATTAATTTTATTTTTTCCTCATAAATTTCTATTTATTTTAAAAATCATATTTAACAATATTTGAAAACAAAAAACAGAAACAAATATGATGAAATTAAACATTTTTTTTTCTTTGAAAAAGTGCTTTCATACATTTTCAAGGGTAAAACTATTAGCCAAACATTATTTTAATTTTAAAATATTTCTAAGTACTTCTAGGATTTTTTTTTTTCCACACAAAATACTTCCTACAAATATATGCTGGTTTAAAATACCTATGATTATTACTAAATATTATTTATTAAGTCCTATGCATAAAATGAAGTCCTTGGCTTCAGAAAGGTTTTCGTTAGATGAAATGAAAAGTCTTGTTTTGTCTGTAGTGGTTTTTTTTCAATAATGTTCTGTCATGAACATTACTCTCCAAATCTTCTGCTTTATGTGTCCTCTAGCTCTATGAATCCTTTTGACTTTCTCTTTGACAGAAGTACCTGTTTCCATCCATAGGATCCTATATAACCTTCATTTGGTCCTAATGCTTTACATGTAACTGTTAGAGATAACGGGTATCTCTCCAAAAGATATCTAAAAGGAAGGCTCCCAGCCATCTCTGATATGATGCAGCTGTGACCTTGAGTAAGACTTCTGGGAAAACTGCTGTGTTCTGCCCTCTTTACTTGGCCCTACGTTTAAACTGCACTCAACCTTGTCTGACCTGCTGTGCCTGGCCATGCACCTCACTGATCCTGGTCCTGATCTGCTGACTTGAATTCCTGCCGTGACTCTGTATGCGTCTCATAACTGTGGACTTGCCTGGCTGCTAGACTGTTGGCTGAACTGGGTTACTGTCGTGGGACTTGCTCTTCTTATCTTGCTCAGGGTCCATATCCCTTGGCAACCATGTCACTGCCTTGCCTGCTTGTGGGTCCCAGTCCTTCTTCCCTGGTAGAATGGCCAACTCCAGTCTCTCCCTGACAGGGGGCTCACTAAATGAGACCCTACTTCTGTACTGCTACTCTTTCCCTTAACATAGCTGTATGAAAAGATTTTCCAGAAGTAAAACAAGTATCAAAAAAGAAAATTACAAATAAATTTCCATTTAGGAGTAGAGCAGCAAAGAGAGCTCTAGATAGCTACTTTGGTACATTCAATTGGCTAACCCTCCCATACCGATTAAGACATTCCTTGCAGGACTGAGAGACAGTTACTGTAAAGGGCCTCTAAGCTGCAACCTTCACAGACAGATATTGCTAAGGAGAATCGAAATACTGGTAGAAAATTACTTGGCGTAATGAAAACATCTCTTGATTATCATTCATTCAGTAATGTTATTTTCATTAAGTAAATGGAGATTTTGAGAGCTTTCATGCCTCAGTCTCTCAGAAAAGAACACTGAAAGCTGACCCTCAGCATGAATCTGAGCTAATAAAAGCTTTCCCAAATTGGAGGTAGGCAGTGGTGCCTACCAAGGTGATGTTTGTCACTGTTTGAATCGACCTTTCTGTGAAACCTGAAAACCAATTCAGATGTGATTGCAAAAGCTGTCTTTAGGTAATATCCTATTTTATTGACAAAAGGGGATGGGGGTCAACTCATTTTCATAACAATCTGCTTGAAGTAATCCTTAACCACTCTATCATTTACAGTTGTTTTGCTATACAGCCTATGAAAATATTACTGGACTTAGAGTAGGCAATAAGGGAGAAAATGACAACTTTTTTTCTTTTATTTTTTCTAATAGCTGTTTTAAGAATAAAAGTCTACAGTTAATGAGCAAAAGAAGAGATAAGCAACTTAATTTTTTTCTCTGTCCATTAATCTATTCAAGCTTTGAAATATTTCTTCCTTTAAGAGAAAATAGTTCTTATTGAAACCTTTCACAAATTAAACAAATGGGAAAAGAAAAAATAAAAGATACAGTGCAAAGCAAGGAAGTGGCTTTCAAAAGCAGGCACATTTGAAAGGCTCCTTTGTTGTAGAAGTCAGCAATGGCTAGTGACGTTGGGCGATAAGTGGTTGTCAGGAGACCTGGTTCTGGTTTTGGTCCACTACTTACAATCATGGTTTCAGAGAATTTATTCTTTTATGTGATTTTGGATTATCCTAGTTCAAATCACAATTTTAACTCTTTAGTTGTTATTCATAATTGGTGGATGAATCATTTGCTTGGACAAATTGCTGCCGATCAATTGTTCCTGAACAGTTCACTACAAGATATTTGTAATTTTTTTCTGAGTTGCATGAATGGTTACCTATGTCACATAGCAATAGTTTTGGTTCTTGATGGGATGAAATAAGCTTTCTGATCTACTGTGCCTGAAGAAAAAGTCCCACAGTTTTGATTTTTGTTATTAAGAGTAAATAGAGCAGATTATTCTTTGAGCATAGGGAATGACAGAAGCAATATACAGGCAGAGAATACCTTAGGATATTTGAAATATTTTAGTGACTTTCCTTAACGCAGCACAGCACATCCTTTTCTATGGATCCTAGATTTAGAAAATGTCTGATGAAACTTAAAAGTAGATTTATCAGCTGTTTTATAATAATTAATTCAATTTTTTCTCTTGTCATATTGAAACCCAGCAATTCACACCAAATATGTTTCTAATAATAAAACTGATGATAGATGTGTGTTTTCTTCACCTGCTTTGTTCTCTACCTGTTCAGGAAGCTGTTGTGTCATTTTTCCATCTTATAAAGAGTAGATCACTTTTATATATCTGCTGAAGAAGGCCATGGCTTGAATACTCTGCTCTTTACTTAGTGTCATGCTGTCACAGCTATTCTCTATTCTTAGCAGCCTAAATGTGCACAGTGGTCTTTGTCTAATACTGAATGTGTTAGTGCCAGGTCTCTTCTTTAGGCTTTTAGAGAACAACATCTTACTGCTTCGTTAAGTATTCCAAACTAAATAAAACTGAAAGGTCATCTATCTGTCAGCGCTTAGTGTGTTCAGGCAGTCGGCAGAATTACCAGATGCATCCTTGGTTTTCAGTGTCTTCCAGGATATGGGGCCCTCTTGAATTCTTGTGATGCTATCACTTCACTCCATGAATTCTGTCTTCCGCTACTTCGGCTCAGTGTTTACATTGGCCTCCTTCGCTTAGATAGGAGCCTTCCTCTTTCCTTTTCCTTTACTCAGTTTTTGAAAACACAGTACCTATATTCTTATGCTTTCTTGCATATTTGTGTCTGCACAAATCTTCTGTACATTTTTGGGTTTTAAATTTTGAATAAAATCATACTCTCTTCAACTCTTGCAAGAACAAGCCCAGCAATTATAAGCCAAATTAACTGGCAACTGCTGTTATTTGTGAGAGTGTATTGTAATTTTTCTTTTACTGTATTTCCCTGGTCCAGCATAACTCCTTCAATAAACAGGTCATGAGGACTCCAGGGACTATCCTGCAGGAGAGGAAACTGGCTCTGTTCCATAGTTTAAAAGTGCTTTACTCATGATGAGGATCTAGACATCTATTTTTAATTACCAGTTTTGTGATTACTCCTTCAATAATGCTTCTTCCAAAGCATGCTATTTCATTAACACAATGTTAGCCAATTCAGCTATTTAAAAAACCAAACATGCCAGAAAATGTTTGTTTTAATTAATTATAAAGGGCAAATCCTGGAAAACAAGCAAATATTAATAAAAGACAGCAGTCTTTAAAAGGACAAGAGGGAGATTAATACATGACTTTACTATTGTACAGGGAGAAGCACTTTAAATAGAGCTGTGTGGAAACTCAGACACAATAGAATATCCATTCTTGCAAATTGTTCTCAGTAAATCTATCTAATCTATTTATTTATCCTCAGATCATGTACATTTAGATCAGAGTTCTGCCAGCTGAGTTAATAATTCTTATCTGAAAGTAATTATGTTGGTCCATAAGTTTTCACCACTGCGTTGTTCCACATCATATCAAACTGTGTGATGTCTCATCACATTAGCATAAAATTCATTGTGGTGGTGCACAGCATGGTGTGGTGGCAGACTAGAAATGATGCAGCATTCCTAACAGTAGTGAACTAGTAAGTGCTGCTGTTATTTAGAAACTTGTGCATACTGCATTTTGATTACTCTCTAGGGGATGTTTTTTTAATCCTTTCTTTTACATTTAAAGGGCTTGAACTGGATGTTAGCTTTTATGACCTAGATTTGGTGCTCCAGAGAAGCACTGCTAGAAGCCCAAAAGACTTCAAACCCACCTTTTCGTTACAAAAATGTGTCAGTTCTGAATTTATTGACCATCTGTCAGACTTCACTCACTACTAGCTAGCTGTCATTGTTTGTTATTTGATGCACTTCTATAATGACTCACTGCAGGGAGCTACCAGTATCTCCATCACAGTGATTAATGAGGTCACTCTCTATCTGCAAGCATCTCAACCCATAATTATTTATATTTGCTATTATCTTCTGTGCCAGATAAAATGAAAGTAATGTATTTATATATAATATTTGCCCCTAATAAGAATATTCACGTGTTGTGAAGATATTTGGCTGATTGTGTTCAATTAGTATTTTTCTTTAATTATATTTGAGATGTCTCTTAAACAAGCACCATTCAAAATCATCCTCTAATGAGCAGTAAAAACAACTGTCACAACTGATCTCCAATACTCTTCTATTTCTCTGTCCTGTAATGTCTATTGTATGCTATGTACATATTTGGCAAACTAATATTTCTTTTGCATTTATGATATTTTTGTACATAAAGTTTGAAATTCTCTTATTATTACTACTGGTATTGTTGTAGTTTTTAAGACGGTGGTCCTAGCCACAACTGAGATTGGGGATTCAGCAAGCAAACACTGGTTGGTAGGTTTTCCTGCCTTGAAAAACTGTGGATTTCCCTAATGTTTTTAAGAATAGTAGTTCCCCGGGAACGCTGTGAAGACTACAGCTCCATTGCACAATGGATTTACTAGTACAAGAAGATATAATTCCCATCTTGTGGAGTTCAAAATCAGGAGAGGTTGTGTTAGGGACCAAAAAGAGGGATAAAATATTTCAGCAGAATTAGAGAAGGATTTTCTTGTCATTCAGGTATCACAGTAAGAGGAACTTCAGGGCTTATCTCCAGCAAATTATTTAGGGCTGTGCAAAATGTCTCTTCTGAACTGATTTATTTTGGTACTTTTGGTAGGAACTAATAAAAAAATGGTCCAGATTCAGAGAGTAGAAACAACAGTGTGAGTTTGGTTTTGTCCCTACCCAATGCACTTTTCATGTGATGGTACAGCAAAGACGGGACTTATCCAACACAAGGGAACTGTCAGGTTCAAATCCTTTTTATTCCAAAATGATTTATCACAATCCTTTTACAGAAAAATGGCAATAGGATCTTGTAATATATGTCAGATCTTCTTTTTGTCATTTTAGTTTGGTGTAAATTATCAGAAAAGTTTGAGAAAAATGGCAAATAATTTTGACTACCTTAAATTCTATATTTGGTGGCTCACCCAAGAGCTGCCAACTTACACTATTATTTGGACTACTGAGTCTATATTCTGTATCCATAAAATAATTTCTAATGATGAATGTGTCAACATTCGTGATGCATTAAAATACTACACTGGTACAGACTATATGTAAAGGAAGGCAGTGGTGAACTTATTTATGACAGGCAGTGATGTTTTCAAGGAAACAGTTTTTCCCAAATATTCTGACCATTCATTAGTTGGTGTAAAATGTTATCAAGCAGACTTAAATTAATTCAAAATATGTGATTTACCAGAAGACTTTTTTAGATATTAACAACAAAATTGCTCTTCAACTGTTTCCTTTCATGATGACCATTATTTCCTGCTCTATTTTATTCTTTTTACCAGAATACTTTGAATAACTATTACTCATTGTTAGACTAGTTAGCTTTCTATTAAGATATGACAAACAAATTCCTTTTGTTTCTAAATCCAAATCATAGGTCCACACCAAAAGCCAGATCATTTTACTAAGATTATAATTTCTTTTCTTACCACCAGGTCTGTCAGTTTGCCTTTTCTGCAGTGAAAAAGTTTCACTGCACTGAATAAACTGTTTACTCAAAAAGCAGAGTGAGGACTGCTGAGAAATCCCTGGTAAGACACTGGATACAGCAAGATTTCTGAGCAAAACTGAAAGAAGGACTAGAGATGTTTTCCTACAGACAATTCAGAGGTGAAGATGGACAAAGATGGAGAAACAACACACTTCTCATGTGTGGAAGGAGCTTAGGGATAGGAAAAGGTTAGGGTTAGGAGTGCAGCAGAAAGTTTTTCCAGGGGTGAATTCAGAAGAAAAGGAGTGAAAGGTAAGACAAAAGTCTTGTGTACTGATTACTCAGTGCTGAAGAGCAAGGGATGGAGAGACCAAAGGGTATGGAAAAGTTGTACAGATGACAAGAAACTGAGGGGGTACTGGCAACAAACAAGCCTGATGTGGGGAGAAGATAATCATCATGGAATGGAAAGTGTCTGAGGAAGTCCAGCTCAAAGGTCTCCAGAGAAAGGCCTAAGAGGTAAGTTTAGTTAATAAAATGTAAGTATAGTCAATCAAAGATTAACTATATTGTTTGTGTAATGTTGTACCTGGGACTTCCTAAAACTGATACCTCATGGGTCAAACAGATTTTATGGTGATATTGTGAAGGATGCTCATTTTTGTACTGCTAGGGGAAATGCTTCACACAGAAGGGGCTTTAGAGTTGCAGAGCTATGGGGATGTGCTGGAAGTACTCTTGACAAAAGAGAAAGATACATGAAAAAAAATGCAATAGAGGATGTGTTGGCACATACCATGCACATCCAGAACACATAAAATCACCAATTTCTTGACAGTTTATTGTCAGGACTTGTTATTTCAAGGAAACTACAGTACTTCTTTCTTTCTTCCTCAGCTTTTGAGAGGTAAGTTTGGAAAATGAAAAGGAAAGAGAAATTGTCTAATGCTATTCTCACAAAAGAGAAAGGACAGAGAGAGCCTGATGGAGGTAATCTGTTCTCTCTCTTCTCTTTCTCTGAAATACTAGTTTGGAAGACATGAGTGAATAACTTCCGGAAGAAAAGTTTATGAAGGCAGAAAGAAACAGAGAGAAATCTGAGGTACAGATTTCACTGCTCAGGAAGGGAAGAGATAATGATTTGAATGGATAATGGTGATGCAGGGCAGAATTAATATGGGGAGGCTGGGGAAGATAGAATTTTGTGGTCCCTCTCAACTGATGGCTTGGCTGATGCTTTACTACATGATACGATAAACCAGAGCTTGTTCAGCTAATGTTTAAGTCTCCTTAACAGATTCATTTGGGAGAATGAGTAATGTTGTGGCTTACACATGGTCTGAAGTTGGCCTAGGGTTATTCTGAAAAAGATAGTTAGGAAAAAATGTACAATATATCCTTAAGAAAATCAATCAGCTGTGAGGAAGACAGAAGATTTCACTCCACTATTTTGAACCTTGGGGCTGATAGTACTATACTTGGACAGAAAATCGCTAAACAGAATATACGGACTGTATATTCTCAACTTAATTAAAATCATTTTAGAAGGAACTATATGTAGTACTGAATCAGTCAAGCACAAAGGCAAACTCCAATCTCAAGAGGTATTCTGTTTCTTAATTCAATTTATTTCAGTCTATTCACTAGTTAAAATACATTTGTTTACCTTCATAATAACACAGATTTGGCATTTTTCTTGTAAAGAATAAAGAAGTTCTTGTTTCATCAAAAGGCTTTACTGTATAGAGCTGTAGGAAACTTGTACAGTCTTTTCCCTCATATTAGCTACTCCATTTTTATTTTCCTTTTCCTTTCAGTTTGGTATTGTTTTCCACCATACAGCTTGTATATTGTCAAATTTGTCCTTATTTATTTGAAACTTTTCAAGCATAAGGTTTATTTTTCTACTAGCAGTTCTAAAAATATATCCCCAGAAGATAGGACTTGTATGATGATAACTTGGGCTGCAAGCAGGGACACTGAATAACAGAAAACTAACTAAATAAAACTAGCATTTCCTTAATGGGCACAAATTAGCTAGGAGTTTTTCCTTTACATGAGTTGTTGGATTTGAATAGATCCAGTTATTTATTATGACAGGTTACATAGTCAGTCTTCCAGTTGCTGGAATAGAGAAAATGTTTGAATGAAAGGGAGCCATAGGACATTTGACTGACCTAACCCACTGATCTGTCTGGAGATATTAGTGGATTTAATGTTTATGCAATCACCTGGTTTCAAGAAAAATGCTGTAAAACACAGCTTTGCTCTGACTACTCTCCCTTTCACTGTATTACTGATGTCATTTATTGTGGTTTGATTTTATGTCATAAGATTAACTGGGGTAAGTTTTTTTGGTTTTTTTTTTAATTATTATTATATATTTCTCCAATTCCTAGCACAGGGGAGCCTGAAATGGGGACTTGTAGATCAGCTATCATACAAACAATAACACAGTTAACAGCCTTTTTTCTCTTGAGGCATTAAGACTACAAATTGAGCTGCATTAATGACAAATTAGTGTTTTCAGCATCTTCCCAGTGCACAAGTCAAGTAAAAGGTAATTTTCTTGGATGTCTGAATTTGTCCTCCCTAGAGGTGAACATTCTATTACATTAAATCTCTTTAACATTTTTCAGGAAAAAAAAGGAAAATTTTATTTTAAAATTTGAGAACATGTAACTTGAGAAATTTCCAGCTACAGGAACTTCTAATATCTTTCCTTTGTATTGTGGATAATCTGCTGTTATGACAAATTATGTTAATGTAAAGACTGTAATGAGATATAAACATTGCATATGACATTATCCATAGATGGAAACAGAGGGAGACATTCCATTACCTATATGCAGTCATTACGTGATCCATGAGATTTTAAATATGTATATTTTTTCCCATGAATATTCTGTATTCCAGCAGGCTAGCTAACTTTTGAGGTTTGGGACAATTAGAAATAAGTTAAAAGAAAGTAAACAACAATGAAACAACCTTGACTCAATTTGGTGAACAGAAAATAAAGCAGAAAGAAATATGAGAGGATATAATCGATTTGAACATGGATATTTTTACAGTTTTGAAATGCCTTCTTAAAATCATTTCAATCCACTTTCTTCTTGATCATAACATGAAGGATTTTTTCCCAGATTTGAGAATTATTAATGAATTTAGAAAAAAGCAAACTATGGGATGCTCTTAATAGTATTTTTTTCATTAAAAAAAATAAAACAAAAATAATTGTTATTTTGAAGTGAAAATAAACCTTTTCTTCTCTGGATGCATCGCAGGTTTCTTCCCCCACCCCTGACTTTGTTCATTCCATATCCTTCCTGCTCTGGAAGTTTGTTCTCAAAATTATGTTGTTCATCTTAAAAGCTATGGCTCACATACTAAGACAATACAGTCTTTAAAGATCAACTTTAGATTAAAGGTTTAACAAAAATAAAGAAAAGGCACTTAGGAAAAATAAAGTTTGTTTAAGCTGATGCTTCTTGCTGACAGATCAGAAAACTTCTGGAGGACAATATATTTTAGCTGAGCTTTCCAGAAAAAGGATAACCTCTTTTTGCTTTTTTTCTATTGCTGGTAAATTTAACTCCTCTTTGATCTGAAAAAAAATGGCTAATAAAATATTTTTACATTTAAGCACTAATTTCTACCCCACCCTTGAACTCCTGTCAGGGGAAAATTGAACTCAGGCTGAAGATCTGTTGTCATTTAGGAAGAGCAACGACATATTTTTTCCCACTTATTTCCTACATGCCATTTTAAATCATGCATAAAGTAATGTCTACCTTTTCCTTTCTGCCTGAGGGCTTGGTATCACTTTTTCTCAAATAAATAGGTATAGAGGGGTTTTTAAAAACATCCAGTGCTGCTATAAATGCCAGTGGTAAATAAATATATATATATAAGTATAAATACCTCAATTTCAGTGGACAGAGATTGAAACAAACTCTCATTCCTATTGTTTATATGGACTTCCACTTGTCTTTCTTTTT
>JAAGNO010011982.1:0-16378 GCA_033439905.1 Ceryle rudis
ATATATAGTTGGTTTTTTTTTCCTTACCATTCTTAAAAGATTTTGCCATTGTGGTTTTTGAAGTATATAATACATCTTGAGCTATGGAGGTAAATCCAGAAGCCTGTCAGTTACTGTGCTGGAATACAGCTGTCCATCAACTCCTGTATATTTGCCCTTTTCTTTTCCAGTCCCCACAGCTGTAGCCAGGAATGTCCAGGCACTTCTTTTGTGATGTCAAACAAAGCTGACAACAAAAAGAAATATTTCTCATTCAGTTCTAGTTACTTCACTGTAACCAAACTGCCAAGGATTTTCCCTCTTGCCTGGGTTGGAAATCCTTTCTTCGGCTTGCTTGGACACCTATGCTTTGCACTCTTGTTCACCTTTATGGAGTGTCAAACAGCGAACAAAGCCCAGGTGGATCATCTCCAGAGATAACTGAAGAGGAGCACAGCTCTCTGCCCATGCTCCAGTTTTATTTGTTGCTAAATTATAAGGAGTATTGGCATGTCAAGAATAGGGTATTTTTTTGCTTGTCTGCAGGAAGTCTCTGTTGTGTACAAGCAGAGGATATCTCAGGGTTGTTTGTTTTGTTTCTTTTTTTGTTATTCTCAGTCTGGAAGTTATTCCATTCATAAAGAAGCCCTTTGGAGTATCCCCTGTGTCATGAGGGGAAATTCTCAGTTTGGTGGCTGTTGTGTGCTATCTCCAAATTAAGGGTGGAAGAATCATCTCTTACTCATTTTTTTCCTGTCCATACTAAGCACACTTAAAGGTCACATCTCTCTTCAGAGCAGTATAGATAATAGAAAAGAGTTCTACAATGAGGTATGTCTTCTGAAGCCAAGAGCTTGGAATAAATATGAGGAAAACACCTCACTCATTTAAATCCCAGAAATACAGCTATGGTCTTATTAGCTGGTTTTTATTCATTTCTCTGCAAGTTAGTGAAATGAGCACAGAATAGAAGGTTCACTGACTTCAGTCTAAGTGGAGCAATTAGACCTGGAAGGTGTAGCTTGGTCACATATACATGATCACCCTAGGCCTGTAAATGTTTATAACATCCAAACTTAACCAATGCTCTCCTTAGACTGTAAGTTGACTCAAATACATAAACTTTTGTAGAACTGAGAAAAGGAGTCAAATCTAAACCATTCCTGTCAGTCTTTAAGGTTTAAATTAAGTTTTGTTTATTTATCAAATGGATAAAACAAAACCAGAATTCCTTTGTATGCCCAAGAAATCTAAAGGCCTTGGTAGACAACACAACTGAGAATATAAACCTTTGAATGGGCCAGGTAGCTCTCCCAGGGTTTCTAGTGAGGGAGTTCAACCAGATAGAGAACATAGGAAGATGTAGGATTTCTTGAGGTTATTGGTCCGCAGTACTCATCACTACCTCACTGTGGGCAAAACAGTGAAAGACCTGCAAAGTAGAAGCTAATGGTTCCAAATGGAGATTCACCACTCTGTGAAAATGGGTTAAACCACTTTTTGCAGTGCTGTTTTTTGGTTTGGGTTTTTTGTTTTGTTTTGTTTTGTTTTCATCTTTTTGTTTCTTAGTTGTGGTGGTGCTTGTAAATTGATTTAGGCTTTTCAGACTTTTTGTTTGTATATTCTGACTCATCTGATATCATATAGCTGAGGAAAAGATACAGTAGTCTGAAACTATTTTAGCTGCAGGAAAAACATGTATCACGTAGGACAACAGGGCTGTCACTCAAGCTAATGCTGTAGGGTACATGAGCTTTTTTCCAACAATTACTTCAGTATCCTATGTTGAGGGATTAACCTAAGAGAATATACTGAACAGGCTGCTGTTTTATTTCATCTACTCTAGTAAAACAGGAAGGAGAGGCCTCCATCTTCTTGCACAGTGGACCTTTCTTTGCAGTGATATTCCCTCCCTTCACATGTTGATTTTTCTCCTTGCAAGGTGAATTTAATAGGTGTATCTGAAGAACATTCTGTGTGTCTCCTCTTCATAAATTTGACCTCTCCTTAGGGAATATTGAAAGCTAATAACCTAGTTCATTCTCTGTCAGCAAATGGTAGAGAAGCCACTGCTAACTCCTGTAACAGGCATTTTAGTATAAATCACCTGATTCTTCCAGCCTCAGTGTGAGGCTGCCTGGTAAAACTTTCTGCCTGTTACAGCTGCTATGTCTGTTCTCACCCCTGTATAACTTTGAGTGTATTTGTGAGTTCTCTGTCCTGAGCTATCCTAGATGTCTTTTGCAGGAAGTAATAAATAAGTCTTTAAGCAAGTTTAAAACACATCTAAAAGTGAAACAAGGTCTCCTTAAATGTACGATATGAGTGGACTTTCTCTGGGTAAGAAATGAGATGAACTGTGCCACTTTAAAATGATTAATGATCACTGGTTAGCATGAAGTTGAATATCTAATCCTTGGCTGATTGGAGCATCTGAGAGAACAGCACTCAAAAAAAATGCAATTTTTCAATAACAGAAATTTTGTCCTACTTAGATTTCTATTATGACACAGATGTTTCACTGGCCTTAAAATTTTACTCTGAGATTACGTAGCCTGAATAGAGAATAGGTGTGATGCATACATGTTACCTAAAAATCTTCTTCCACTGAGTACTAAAGGGCGCTGTTCAGGTTTACAAAATACTGTTCAGTGTATAGTTCAATAAAAAAATTGGAGATTCACTTAATCTTTTCAGCATCTAATTGTAATATCTATTCTGAGTTAAATCGTGAAGTGAACTTGGTATTGGTCAATTGACCAATTAGGCAATTACCTTTTGCTATTTTGCACACAATCCATGTTAAACTGTCTGGGTCTTCATGTCTCTTAACCACACCTTTTCAATAAAATATTAGTCACAGTTTGCTAATCCCCTTTTAAGACAGGTTTTCTGATATTTTACAGAAATTGCTTTTGCATTTTATTTTATATATGATTCTTTTTGTGGTGTTTGTTTTGTGGTGGGATTGTTTGTTTGGTTGATTTTTTTTGAGTCATGTTACTGGTTTCAGAAATGGAGAGATCAATTCAAATTATCTGTGACTGAGCTACACTGTGTATTGAGCAAGGTTTCACTTTCCGCGTGCTCTTTCAGTAACTTGCTGCTTTGCCACAAATACAGAAGCATTAATACCAAATATATCCAAAATATTACTTAGGGAAGTAGTGAGCAAGTAAACAAGTTCATTTGGCTTACTAACTGTTTCTATGATCATTCAATGACTTGGGGAAGGGTGGGAGTGGGAAGGGAAAATTATTATCCCTCACATATAAGGAGCAATCCAAATACCTGCCCTAGAGCTCACTAAAGTGCAATGGGTTCCAGTAACAAGCTATCCTGGAGCATTTTAGGTATGCTTTTGAAAAAACAGAGTTCCAACTCCCTGCCACCTTTTGATTTAAAAGAACATTATAAGATAGCAACAGTCTTCCAAATTCTGGTTCTTTTTAGAAGGAAAATGAAGATTTTTAACAACTTTAGGAGAAAGAAAATCCTGCCTATCTTTAAATTAACTGTACTTACTGTTGGTTAAAGTACTGTTACCTTATTTTTAGTTTGAAGTTTTCTGTCATTTATGTAGCAGAAACATACCAAATCCAGCATTAAGAAGCTGAAAAGTCCTTAATATTCATGATTCTCCTTAGTTCTTCCTTCCCACTTAGATACTTGTAGCCAGTGAACCAGTGATTTGTTATGCTCCTCTTTGACACAGCTTTCTCATTTTTGGCAAGGCAAGTTTTAGAATTTGAACGCTTCTTCTGACTGTTTGACGAAGTCTTTCTAGTTTGAATACTAATTAGTATAGTTGGTTAGTTTTTCTTGTGCTCAGGGATGACAGATATAAACTAGAATCATGTCATTACATGCTTTTTGAAACGGAAAGATTCTCTATCTCAACATCAGTAGTGATTTGTATAATCCTTTCCTGTTGCTACTCCATGTTTATTTCCGTGTACATCAAAGGATCTTTTTGCTGCTCTAGCCACGGTATTGCACTGTAGGGTAATATTAATTTGGTTATCCACCATCATCCATAGCCTCTTCCTAGGTTATTATATTGTCTTTGTTTGGAGTTTGTGCTCTTAGTTACGAGATAGACAGCTTTGTGCTCAGCTGTGTTAAAACACATCTTATTCAGGTGAGCCCAGACTGCCATGCAATCTGTGGAACTGACAACTCCCTGGTATTTACCATTTTATTATCTTTTGTGTCGTCTGCAAATTTTACCAGGAAGGATTTTATGTTTTCTTTCACATCACTGATTTATTCTCCTACACAGGTACTCCATGGGGAATAAAGGGCTCAAGAAGCTCTTTCCCTGCACAGAGTGTTTGGGGTAGACCTAATCCATATTTCAGAGCTGCTGGTCATAATGGCTGGGAGCAGATTAGGGCTGCTGGCACTGATGAGTTGCAACCAAACAGGGGCAGTGAGTCATGAGCACAGTCTTTACTTGCAGCACTTTGAGATAGCTGCAGCCTTTCCTTAAAGTAATGTGAGGCTTGTTTTACATAGTGATGCTGTTGAAATACAGAAGACAATTCCCCCTTTAATTTTTGTGTGTCTGTGTGTAGTGATAGCTACTAGTTAATTCCCCCCCCTCTTTTTTTTTTTTTTTTTTTTTTTTTTCCCCCCTCCCCTAGATCTGTTTCTGGAAACAAAGCTAGATTATTTGCAAATGGTTAGCAAATTTAGTGAATATGTTTGCCCGTAAAGAAGGGGAAAGAAGTGGTTTTTAGAAACACTGAAATATTTCATATTTTTCTTTAAAAATGAATTATTTCAAATTTATTTTTCAAATTATGCTTTTATTTAGAACTAAATCTGCTTGTCAAATGACTAGAAGATGAAATAATGAATTCATCAAACATAATGCTCTATTGAAAAATAAGTTCAGTGTTTACCAGAAATGAAGCTTTCAGATAACATCTTGCCCTTCATTTTTTCCTCCACACCTCTACCCCCAAAAGGATTTCTTTGAGCAAATCTCAAAATTGTATTCGGAAGGGGTTTTTTATTATTTTTTTTTTAATTTGGCTCCTTAGCAGACTTGTGCAGCACTGTATCTTGCTTGAGTTTAAGCCTTAAGTTGTTTATCAATTTATTAATTCTTCCACCTAGCCATAGGGCTTCATGATACACAAGTGACACAACTCATGTTTCACATCCAGATGCAGCAATATCACTAAACTAACTAATCTGTGACAAAACTACTGACTTTCCTCTAGCTTATGATAGCGGTATCTGTAGTCAATTTAGAATATTTATACTGATTTGCTTTCTTTCTAGGACAAATCCAGTTCCAGTTAAAGCATGCAAAGAATTAGCATAGTCTACATCACCTCAGATTGTTCTAGAGAAAACAAGACTTGCATTGCATTTTGTAAAGTTATTTTTTTATTGTTATACAATATTTTTGTCAGGAGTTCATAGATTTAAAGTTCCATGTTCACATCCACATGCATAAATTATGCTCATACACTTCTAAGAAGAAGGAATATACAGTAATTTTTAGGAAAAAAGACAATGGAAGAGTAAAGCATAATTCTACTTGAGTGCAGTAGGAAGGAAGGTGACAATTCTTAACTTATGTCATTTTTAGATATAAAGCAATCCTCTGTTGTTGATTTTTAAAATAAATAAGATGAAACCAAAAGACCCCCAAACAAAACCCCAATAAACAACAACAAAATCACAATGTCGTATGAATCAAAAATTACATAATTATGATTTGCCCTTAATTTCTGTTAAATAAGGAGTAAATTACTCATAAATACCAAACAAAATTGGATCAACAAGAATGAAAGACAGTCTGTTACACTTCAATTTTTTTCCGCTCATTGAGCAACAGGAGACTCGGTGAAATCGGGTACCTTTGCCTGTTATAGTTGCATTGAACTTTCTCTTAGTTTCATAAGTGATGTTGGGTCTGTGCCATCTTTTGAGATTTCAGGCTGTGATGCAGAGTAGTTTAAGATGCTGTAGCATGTACCGTTTAATCAGGCTGCACCATTTAGAGTATGTGTTGTGTACTGGGAATAATTTGTGTGTAAAGTCTTTCCAGCTGCATCTATATAAAAGGTGAAATTCCCTTACCTCTACACAAAAGTCAGCTAAATGGACTGTGGGGAGCGGAGCAGCAGTTGAATGAATTAATTTCGTGTAGCTGTCCATAGCTGGCTGTGACACTGCAGTGTGCTTTCTCTGCAGCTGACTCGCAGACAGGGCCCCTACACATCTTTGTGGAGTTGTTGGGCTGTTAAATCTCAGTGCATTGGTCAATTGTCTCCTTGCCTAGAAGTGTCCTCTATAGTTTTCTACACCCTTGCTAAATTCCAGGGACTCATTTACATGCCTATAGTAGCAGCTCTGTAAGCCTCTGACTGCAGTGGACTTTGCTATCTATTATTGTTACCTTTGCTACCTCTGAGATTGGAGCTCATCACAACATTAGGATAGGGAACTTTAGCACTGTCCCCTTCTGCTTTTCTTTTCCTCTAAGCTACTGTACATGCTACATCACATGGCTGGGGCAGAGGGGCTGTTGTGCATTCCCTCTTTCCCCATTGGAAAATTTGCTATTTCTGAGCACTCTCTGTTGGCAATTCTTCGTGATGTGCATCTAGGCAGTCCAGGCAAAGGGAGGCAGTGCAAAGATTTTCAAGCTGTAAAATAGCTTGTGTAACCAGTCACGCTGCAGAGTGCAATGATCTTGGCAGCCTGTTAGGCCCAGCTGGAAGCACCCCAGGGCTGCAGACACTCTCTGCAGTAGGCTGGGCATTAGGTAGTTGATCACCTGTATGATCAGTGGCCAATACTGATCCATGTATTTGGTATAGCATATGCTGTTTCTTTGTCTAGCGGTATTTTCTTTGCCTCAAGAATGCTGCTGTGCTCTACATTTTGAGATGGATGTTATACTAAAAAAGGACATTGGTATTTTGCTAACTTGGCAAGTTGAGTTGAGCAGTTTTTGATATTCAGTAGGGATAGGAAGTGATCAAAATATTTTGAGTGAAATACTGAGCTAAGATTAAGAGCAGAGTACAAGCCAAGTCTATAGTGTATTTTGATATGGCTTGGTCAATTGGAGGCATTTAAATGGTGTAGTATCTCACTGCATCAGCAGAAACCCTCTATAGCAGACACTATTTTACTTGCAAAACTGTTCTTTTACTGATATTGCTTGTTTTGCTAATAAGTGAGGATCTTATTGTATGATTCCAAGTCAGACCTTTGCTGATCTAGCTGATTACACGTGTAGTACTTGGCCACAGTAGTGTACTGAGATTGTCTTATTGGCAAAATGCTCTTAATGCAGATCTCTTCTGATTTTTAGTTGTTCACTTTATTTCAAAACGCTTTTTTCTTTATTCTCAACAAAAGACTTCTCTTGTAGAATTTGAAGGGACATTAGTTGTTCCATGACTCTGTAGTGAATAGTCATTGAGATAAAGAGACTCAAGAGCTATACTGCATTTAAAAACCAATCCTATTTTTCATAATATAATTAGTTGGTTTTTTTTTTTTTTAATTTGAGATAGTTTTGTTGTAGACTTGAATTAAGGGTGAGAAACCTCATCATCTTCACATATTTCACTTTTGGTCTTCATAGAATCCTGATGATGGCCTGATTTGCCTGATTAATTGTGACAGTGCTGAATCTCACATAGCTGATCTAATTTGCCTTGAAATCAAATGATGTAAATGAAAACTTTCCAAAAGTATTTTGAACTTTTTCACCCCTCCAAAATCTCTCAAATGAAACTGAAGTGAAGGGCTTGGTGATAGTAACCTAGTCAGGCGTAATGCCTTGCTGTGTGCCTAAGGGAACATTTTATGGTTATTATAGCAGGAGGCTCCCTTGCTTCCAGGGGTACCCCTATGCTTTTAGAACACTGCATTGCTTCTTGATTACTGGTGATGGTTATGTTATATGCTGGACCCATCATGACAGACACAGGCAGTTCTGATTCATATCACTCTGGGGAGCATCAGGTATGTATTCAGACCATGCAACAGCATCAATGGTAACTATGGCATTGAAATGTCTAGAAAAGCCATGGAATCAGATAATCACCCATAAAAGAGTACTACTGAATGGCTGTGAAGTTCACAGCTGGCAGAGTTGTATCTTAAGGGAGCATGGCACTGTGTCACAGGCTAAGTCTGTTAGGTTTACTGGACAGGTTAAGGGAACTTCATTAGATAAGGTTTTTCCATTGTTGTTGTTGGCTTATCTCTGCCTCACCTCCTCCATGAGTTTTCTTGCAAGTTATAAACAGATGTTTTGTGAGCTGTCAAAAGAAGAGCAAACCAACTGCTCCAGACATAGGTTGTCTCGTGGAGGTGAAACTGAATTCTAATTACTGACATTGTCAACATTTAAATGTTATGAAATACATTCCAGAATGTCAAAAATTACATTAACTTTTCTGACACTTGAACACTCCAATTTTTTTCTCTTGCTTAGATACTTTGGTGCATTCCTGCAGCAATGCCTACTTTATAACAGTAAAAATAGTCCAAGCAATTAATACCTTCCCCTAGTTTATACCAGATACCATCTTTTTTAAGTTGAAACTCAGAATAGATCTTCTGCCTTATTTTGAGGGAGAATCTTCTAAGAATTCATAAGAAAGGTGAATAAATGTCATGTTTTACACATGTTCAGGTAATTTCTACATGAGAATTGGCTGACCCTTCAATGCACTGGTTGTTATTAGGGTAAGTGCCCTTTTCCTCAGCAACAGTTTAAGGAGGTGAGCTTCCAGGCATGTAGAGCCTCTGTAGTTACCACGGGCCGTTCAGCTCTTGCAAGCATCTAAGTACAAGGACTTGGTAGCGTGGCAGCAATATGCTCAGGGTTGGAAGTAGGAGTTTTCTTATTTCTTTTACTTGCTACTGGAAATCGTCAGAGTCCTGATGTGTGTGGTCTCATTCCTGCCTGCCTATGAACACTTTTTATCCATGTGCTGTTTGGATGTTTGCAGTAAACTGGAGCATAGCAGAAAATGCTGTTCTATGTTGGGCTCTGCAAAGGGGAAGTAGGGCTTTACAAGGGCTCCTCTGCTCAAAGAGTTGCTGCTTTGCATGTTTGAAGTTTGTTTACTCTAAAGGCATAGTGTAAGGATTATCTGTTTACAGATACATATTTGATAAGAGGTGATTTGTTAAAATATATTAAAATTCATTTTGGTCTGTTCTTTTCCTGGATTAACATCTTTATATTGTGCATATCTAAGACTAGTTTGTAAATCTCATATAAGTGCTTACTCATGGTCATCACACCTCTCCTATTTGTACCCAAAATACCATATTTGTGACTTTGTAGGATGCTTGCTTTGACTCTTATGTGTATACATTTCTGATTGACAGATAACTAAATCAAGTTTGGATGACCAAATCCAGAGTATGCAAATATCAGCCCTTTATTGTTGTGTTTAAGCATAATTTTACATCTGCATTAGAATGAAAAGCATAGTTTGAGCTGATACACGTGTTGCATATTGCATAAAGGTAGCGAGATGACATCAAGAACAGAAAATCATTATATTTTAGACCAAATGTAGTAGTAACTATAAACAGGAAATTACTGTGTTTCTGGTTTTATTTATTTATTTTTTTTTCTTTCTTTCGCGTCTGTGCTTATGTTTTGATACTGGAATTCTCCCCACCACTAACCTATATACCTGTTTATGCATTGCTGTCCTCATCGCTTCCTCTGTCACAACTTGTACTCACTGTTCCTTAGCCACCAGCCCTAGAAAGACAAGTCCATTGTTCATTATGGCAGGCACACCAGTACTCTGTAGAGCTGTTGGGGTTGCTTGGATAGGTAGATCAGTGCTTGATACCAGTTTTAATGTGCCCATCACTTCCAACGATATTTCCCCTGTCTTGAGGCTTGTGTTTGGGAGACCACAGTATGCATTCCAGATGGTACGACAAACAACGTCTGCCTGGGAAAAACAGGTAAATATAATGAAGCAGGGAGGTAATTGAGGAACTGTACTTGTGTAATTTGATTATGGTCTCAGATGCAAGGCATGCAGAAAATACTACTTAAAATATAAATACTGGTGTTACAATGTTTATTATATGGTAGTAAACAATCCACTCAATAAACATATGAAAATTTAGGCCAGAGCTGTAAATTACCACACTGGTGTAGAAAAATATGCTAGAATGGACTATCATGCTATTGCTTATGGAATTTTTTGGCATGTGGCTATTTCAATGATGTATTTAAAAGCAGATTTAGAACATGGAAGTCATGCTGGTTTTTAGGGTTTTTTTAATCCTCATTTCAGTTGGACAAAACCCCCTTGATTTGGTATATGTACAAGACAATTTTCTAAAAACATGTTCTGCTCTGTGATATCTATAAGTGTTCAATGTGTGAGTGTTTTTTTCTATGAGCCTTTTTCTTTAACTCCCTTGCACATGTGCCCACCTTCTTTCAAGAACTGTTAAGAAAAAAGTCTGGATACTGTGAATACATTTGGGGTTTTTTTTGTCATTTTAAGTCTTCTATGTCCTTAAAACCCAACAAACTGCTGTAAGGCTCACTAGTATTTTTTTTGAAAACAAAAAGTGGTTTGACAAAAATTCTTTTTTTCCTCCAAAGCGTGATCACATTTCTGTTTTTCAGTTCCTACCAGAATAATTGAGTGGCTTTTTTTCCAGAAATTGTTTTCCCAGATTGTCAGAGATTTTATTTCATAGAAATTCAATAAGATCTACCTTCCTTGAGATCCATGGGTCTTTATTAGGTAGAAGCTGCTATTACCTTCAACTATCTCAGTTGCCATAAGACTAGTCTCTCATTTGCCTTGTGCCTTGTGTCACTAACTCCTGGGTGCATAAAATCGTGTCTAATTGGAACAGTAGCATTTTAGATCTCCTGTGGACTCTCTTTTCTTAGCTATGTTTCATAATACAATGTAAAATAAGTCTATATAAGATATGGCATATGTATCAAAGAGTATTTGTGATAGAAGGAAGTTCACTGTTTATAATTTAAAAATTCAGTGTAAATACCCAGTGGTTTAGATTGATTACTCTCTGGACATGCGACTTACATTGAAGGTGGGGGGTGGGGTGTGGATCACCATATGAGTCTGTAGCTTGGATGATGATGTGAATTATATCCACAGACAGGTGCGAGTTTGGTTTTCACACTGGTGTACATGTATATATGTATTCAAGGACACAAAACCACATACAACAAGAAAGTTAAATCATTCCCATTTGATTCAGAGCATGCCTATGGGAAGAGTGCTCAGAGCAGTAAAGAAAAGAGCATGTTAACTCAGTATTTAAAACTGTAGAGCCAGAGACACTCAATCACTGGACTTGTACTTGGGAGGCGTTAATGGATAACATGCTTACTGAGACAAATGAAACTCCTGCAAGTTTCAGGAGCAACCCTGGTTAGCTGAAAAGTCAGCTGAAGCAGAAGAAATGTGGCCAAAGAGAATAGCATGGGCAGAGGCTGACTGCTGTGGTGGTGAGGAAAAGAGGAGGATGTAAAGGGGAGAGCCCTCTGGTCCTTAGAGGGCACTGCTCAAAGCCGAGACAGTTCTCATGGGTGAAGGGAAACTGGAGAGCTGTATTGCCTAAAGCTTTCTGTGATAGTGAAAGTAAAGGATACTTGTTTTTTGAACCCATGGAAAAATCTGTGTATCTTTGTTTCAACTGTTGCATATACTGGAAGGGATGAGATGAAAAAACAGGGGCTAGAGCTCTTTGCTTCTGCTCCTGGTAGCTGGAGAACAAGGCCAGCGTTGTCTCACAGAAATAAAGTAGCTTGTTGTGGAGGGGTAACCAGGAAAGCCCATGTCTAGTCACTGGGCCAGGGAATACAGTTTTCTCTATGGGAGGCTTAGACACTTGTGGATATAGTGACACCCAAGCAACAGCTAGATGAGTGGAAAGGAGTCTTCCACAGCTGATATGGTGTTATGCATCCGAGGGAAGATTTGTTGTGAGCCAGCTTCAGATAAACTGAACATGACTGCAGTTGTAACATTTATGGAAAAGAAAACAAGGCCTTTGAGTTCCATATCTATCTACAAAATGCTTATGGCAAGTGCAGGTAGCTAATTGCATTATCAGTTCCAGAGTCAAGTGGGATGCAGCAGGGGAACACTAAGTTAAAACACTTCAGTGCCCTTTCCATAATCAGAGGTGAAACACTCTTTCCTGTGACTTCTCTGAGTTTGGGGATTTTTTTTTGCTGTGGGGATTTTCTGGAGTTCTTTTGGATGAAGAAAGATTTCCTTATTGTGTAATGCAGTTTTCCTCCTTTCCTGGACAGCAAAAAATGTAGGCCTTTGGACAGCAAAGATGTTCAAACCTCGCCCTAGACTACTACTTGTTATTAGTCAGACTTAAATGCTAAGCTTTACCTATGTTTACTGCTCAGTTCTTGTGGCTATTTTTTGGTTAAATGTATCAGGATTTTATTAAAACTCCATTGTTTAATTAGGGCCTATAATCAAATAATGATCTTTAAAACTAGAACATTTTATTGATTTAAAAACTGGAATTGCAGAGACACAAAGACAGGGAAAACAGTTTTGGGGTTTTTTTTGTGTTGTTTGTTTGTTTGTTTGTTTGTTTGTTTTTTGTGACTTCTGGATCCCAGATAGAGCAGTACACTGGGAGATGTAGAGTTTTCAGATCTAGAAAGTAGATTTACTTCTTTTCCATTGAAACATTAAGAAAGCAAGAGGTAATCTTAAGCCTTTTCTTTTTTTTTAATCTATTTTATTTTTCTAGACTTAAATGTCATGCCTATTACTGTATTATTAGCGTTATTCTATTCTTTTGTCTCAGAAATGTGTCCTGAATGTGCCTTTATCTCTCCTTATTATTGCTTGTAAACCTCACACTACTTTGCCACTGTGGCACAGCTAATGCTCTTTTCCCTTGCCTAAGCCTACTGCAGTCTCTTCAGCCCTGCTGTCAATCACCAGCTGGATGCTGAGACAATTTTATTTTTTCTTCATAGCAGTTTCTGTCAGTAAAGAGAAAATATTTTTTAAAATACAGTTTAAAAGATGAATGTCAGCCCACTGAGTGGCCTCGTAAAGGAGAATTGACTCTGCCAAGTTTGTTGTTTTGGTTTGTGCGTGGGGTTTTTTGTATGTGTGTGGTTTGTTTTTCTTTTTGTGTTGGGTTTGTTTGTTTGTTTTGTTTGTTTGGGGGTTTTTTGTTTGTTTGTTTGTTTGAATTAAGAAGAAAGATAACAAAGAAGTGGTTTGGGGTCTAGTCCAAATAATAAACAAAATAAGACTTTCTTGGCAAGGACTGACTAGCTTACTAAAATTCTTAAACAACTCTGACCATTTCTGTCTCCACTTTTCTGGGCCCTGCAATGTGGAAATTTTCAGTCTGTTTTGTGTGTCACATAGAGTGGTAGCCACTGTAGCCCCATTATTTTCTTTTTTTAGCATAAGCAACATGTCTATAAAAGTGTGTCATATCTGAGGTTAAACATCCTACAACAAGCAATACTCTGCCTTTTCAGGAAGTATTCCAAAAGAAATTCTGGATGTCCTGAACAATTGTACTTAGTCTTTATGACCAGGGCAAAACACACTCAAAAAGATTTAGATAGGCAAGAAGCCACAGACTTGTTTTAAAACCACTTTGAAAAAGGATGGTGGAAGTACATGGCATAATGCATAGTAAATCTTGTATGAGAAAGCTGCAGACTCCTTGTTGAGAAGTTGCATTGGTCTCTTGAGCCAGAGAATGTTGTTGTCCTACAAATATATTGTTGGAAGGCGCATTGAGAAGTGCGGTCTACTTGTTACTTGATAAATAGATATTAGAATCATCTAGTAGGCTATTTTATGGTGCTTGTTAACAATATTTACCTTCCTAAATTGATTCAGTATAATCCTTGCTATGGCTTTACCTCATTTCCGGAAGACATGTAGATAATGTTGGTACTTATATGAAGTCTTGCATGTCACAGAAAACCTGATGTACTTCCTTAGTTGAATTGTGCAGCAGGATTTTTATTAACATAGATTTTGGAATTTGTGAGCTCCCATAGGGTATGGTGTGTGGTTGATATGACATGACTTGCCTTCAACAGTTGTTTTAACAAGATATCCTTCATATAAAATATACCAGGCTGAAAGGCATAACTGAGTGAGTTTAGTAAGAAACACTGTTGGCAAAATTCTTCACTTTCATCTTTATCTGATTAATTCAAGGCTGAATGTATGAGAAAGTATTTTTAACCTAGCATAGTATTTTCTATGTTTATTAAAAAAAAAAAAAAGGACAAACCAACAACATAACCAAAACAAAGACACCCCCCCCCAAAAAAATAGGTCTTTTATGTTATTTAGTACAAGATAATTTGTAACAAATTGTTAAACTCATTGCAAATGTGCATTTACTTCAGTTGAGACCCATACTGCTTAAATTATCTTCTTGCTCCTCCTAAAAGCTGCTTTAATAATACATTAACGCTTCTGTAGCACTTGGCATATTTAACACACAAGATAATTTACAGTTCCTAATATTTTAAACTGTGTATTAAAAAGACTATAGCATTAGAGAGCAGAAAATACACTGTATGTGAATATAGCATAAAATGCTAAACTTACAATATGCATGTAGCTTGGTCTTCAGTCTATTAAAAAAGGTATGCCTTAATGTCTTGGTAATACTGCTACTGCTCTTTGAATTACTATTAACATCTTTTTCAAATTCCTGCTGATAGCTTCTCCTCTTTTAGTACCATGGAGAGACTTCATATCTAATAATACCAATACTTAACTTTTGGTTTATATAAACAATTACTTTCAGATTTTATGACAAAATATTGTATTTTAATTTTTATCTATTTTCTCCTACACAGGACTTTTTTGTATTGACTGAAAAATATTCAGCTAAATTAATATCTGGAAATTCATTATCTTTATATTTCTATCAAAAGGCTTTAACTGACCATGTTCTTGAGAAATTCAGCTACAGGCAGATTTTTTACTGTCTCTTGACTTTATGCTGTAAGGAAAAGATTACTACACAAGGATACTAAATGGCTAGAGGGTTTGGTAATGGGATATGGAGACCTTCACCTTAGGTCACTAGTTTGAATGTAGCTCAGGTGGGTGGAAACTAAACCCCATTATCATCTGATGACTCCTGGATGCCCTGTATGAAATGAGTTGGTGGTCCCACTCAACTTCCTAGTAGAATGTTGTCAATATTATAGAATCAGCATCACAGTTCTCATGGATTGGGACCCTTCTTGGAACTGCAGAAAAATCTGTGTCTGGATTGGGCTTGGGTGCTGAATTGCTCTCTGCACCTCAAGTGGTTTGTATAGGACAGGCAAGAAGCATAACTGTGTACTGGAATGGAGAAACCACTGGTTCTTGTTAGGCCAGGTCTGGCTTGTAAATGCACTCTCAAATCTGAGAGGCTATAATCCTGGTTAAATTTTCCGTGTTGACTCTCAGACTAGCTGGTTGGATCCCTCCATTTTTCTGCCTGTAATTTTGCCACCAGTCTCCAGTTGGTTTCATGATCCTGGTACTAGAGGGGAAAAGTAATGTATGTTATATTATTGTCAGAGGTAGTGAAAGACTCTCTTAATTGCAATCACTGTATAAAATCAATGCTCAGAATCTAATTATTGTGGGGAATGGCAAAGCATATACCGTTTTTCAGCCCACAGAGAATTGCTCTTTTCTCACAGCCTTTATACGTAGTGGCTTGTGTGTCTGTCTCAGCTGTACCCCTGACTAGCTAGTGAAGCTCACCTGGCCAGATAAATGCCGACTTATCACATCCTTTCTGCTTTATTGCTTAGGAAGTGGAAGGAGATCCCTTTGTCCTTAGAGTCTTCTGGAGATCCAGTGGGATCACTGGTCCCTGTTAGTACTAGTCCTTCCCTCTCCACCTCCCAAAAATCCCAAACCAAACAAACAAACCCAAATTTATTCTTTATACATGGGCCAAGAGGCCACACCACTAATGAGAAAGACCATGTTCCCATTAGATATGCTGGGTGTAACGTGATCAGTCAGAGACAGAATTCATGGGAGCAGAGTGACTCAGTATTTCACCAGTTATTCTGAAAACCAGCTTCACATCCTGCAGTTTTTGTGGTCTCATGATTATGGAAGGATGATGCTGGTGTTCAGCTTCATTCACATGCTTCAAACTGTTTGCTGGGTGCAACAGCACAGTGGTGCCTGGGTGGAAAACAAAATTGCAGGAGGTTTAAAGTGAATATTATCTTTTCAACACTAATGGGGGGAAAATTAGATTAATTTGTTATATAGCAATCTTTATTAACTGAATTTCTAAATAATGACATTTAACCTATATATATTTACACTTAAACGGTTGGGCTAGTTCA
>JAAGNO010011982.1:17158-45319 GCA_033439905.1 Ceryle rudis
AGACATTGGAGTAATCTCCCAAGGGAAGTGGTGGATTTCCCTACATCAGAAGGTTTTAAGACTCAGCTTGTCTCTATGTATATATATTTTATTTAACCTATATATATTTAATCTAGCTGATAGGTAGTCTTAGGAGTTTTGTTAAGTTTTTTTAATAAAATAAAAAGTTCCATCTGATGAAAGAAACTGATAATTTTTCATACCATTAATTAACTCTGAATTAAATGTTTGTACGTGTTTATTGCTGTGGCTTTGGTTTTTGCCATGGGTAGTTCCAATTTGTAGTTAATAGAATTTAATCTTTCTGTGTTTGCTTTTTCCTACTATGTAGGAAACTATGTACTCTACATAGTGCTGTAACTATGGATGATGATCTAGGGACTGCAGGAGTTAGACAAGTCACAGCAGAGGTTTGTAACTTCTTTTAATTTGCTAATCCATGCATGGAACAACATTTCCAGCATTACCCAGAGATTAAGCCCCAGGGCCAAGGGCAGGGCCTCAATTTTAGTTTGCTAGTGATAGGCATACTGTGGTTAGAACTGGGTCTCTGCTGCGGACAATACCAAGCCTTTTCAATTTAAATTTCAATAACGGTAGCAAAATATTAAACATGGAGAACATGAATTAAAAAAGAAAAAAATCCCACACCCTCTCTTTGCATTCAGTCATTTTGCTGGATAAAGAATAATCTGTAGTATTGGAGACCAAATTTTTTTCAAAAAACCAAAAAATATAAATGAACACAGTATGTTAATTGTATGCAAAATATTTTTTCTGAGGGTATGATTATTAATGAGCAAAGAACAAAAAAGATAATGATTTTTGTGTAGATGATTGAATTAATGTTTAGCAATGTAATAAGTACTGCACTTCAATACAAGTTTTTAATAGATTTTTTTGTTTACTCTGATGATTAACTGGTAATTCGTTCACATTAAGTTGGCTGTTTTTAATGTAGGTCACAGGAATGGTAATCACTTTATTTGTTGATAGTGACTTTATGAGAGTGGAAACATTTGCGAACTGTAGTTTCAACGTATAATATTTAATGTAATAAATAGGCACTAGTTTATTATAGTACATCATAAAAACTCTTAAATTTTGAGAAAACGTACCTGGTAACATTCATATTTTTTAAAACTACCTTTGATTTTAAATATATAATTTTTTTTTTTAAGGACTATATATACACACAGAGAGAGATTTTTCTGAATTCACAACTTTCAGAAGAACTCTTAACTCGCATTAATTAGTATGAGCTGTAAGCAGTTCGTAACTCAGACTAAATAAAAATAGAAGAGCCATCTGTAATCACTGTATTTATTGGAATAGCATACATTATGTGGACATCTATTACTGCTGTATGTATTATGAATGTAATGGTGCAGTTAATTTCCCTCCTGTTAAATTTCCAATTTTTAAGAAGGTAGCAAAAATATTACAATATGCCTAACCAAGAGGAAGCTGTAGTAGTATCTACATCCAAATAGATGCAGGGGTGATGAGTCTTGTACGAACTGTAGAAGCTTAACTAATAGGAAATGCAAATTGAAGATCAGTATAATGAGACGGAGAGGTCTTGAATACTCATTATTTTGTAGAAATGCTGCATCTCGGGACAGAAGAGTGAAAGGAGGAACACATTTTCTGCCTTACTAAAGTGATCCTTTAAGAGGAAGGTTCTGGTCCTGCACATTATGCATAGCTGGGGCTCCTGTTACCTTTGCTATGAGTACAGTACATAGAAAGCTTGTAGAATCTTTCAGGTTGTCAACTTTGTATTAGAGTTCCATAGGCATAATTCCTGTAGCTAGGTAGAGTTAGGTATGGGATACTTTTGCTGTAGCTCTCTCCTTTACGGAGTCTTCTCTTTTGTATAGGCTTTTCTGTTATACATGTTCACATCCTGAGAAATGTATGGCATTAAGCTGGTGTGTGTGGTTTGTTTTCTGTCCTTTGAGTTTGGGAACAATGATTGTATCTTTCCTTGGGGATATCTTTTAATTTCTTTGGGGCTGTTGTCCTTACTAGGTACTGAACTAGCAGGAGCTCATGGCAAATGGTACCATGTCTCCAAATTATGTAGTATCACTGCTTAGCCTTCAGTTACTTGAGGAGTGACAGTCCAGAAAGGGTGTCCTGGAAGCTGTAAATCTCAGGCCACTCAGATTCTTAAATAACATAGCTCCGTACAGTGATATAAGATAACTGCATGGTGATTTTATAGAATTTATGATTTTCATTAAGCATTGTGCAAATGGATGGTTTTCATCATCTTTTTCAATAATTGGTCATATTTTCATTGCAAATATAACCCAGTCTTTAACAGGCCTCTGATTTTGTGTTTTCTTAGGTCATAAAAATAGGTAATAGAAAATAGGTAATAATTGTGGGGTTTTTTTCTTAGTCCTTGGCATCAAGATATACACAATTCAATGCTGCATTTATCATCTCTATATCTATTTTTAAGGAGCCTACAGTAAATTCTTCAAATTAAAAAAAATATATCAGTGTTTACAGACATTAGCTTTTCCCCGTGACTGTGGCAGTATTTTGGGAATAAAATAGTATTAAACAGTGAAGCAGCTCTAGAGTGTTCCAAGGAAGATTTATTTAAATAGCTTCTCCTCAACTAACTGAAGGGAGTTCCATGCTTGTTTGTTGCATTAGTTAGGTGTTAAAGGCCCTCTGACCATAATGAGTATGAAGTTGTACCTATAAGTAAGTTTTAGATCAGACTCAGTTGTGACCATAATAAAACTTGTTTCCTTGCCTTTTAATGTTTGTAAGGTAGTAGTGCAGTATGTGTGTGGTCTGAGTTTTTTGCAGACGTGATCTGCATTTAATCTGGGAAAATTAATTCCCTAAGCTGCTGGCAGGCAGCATGTACTTGTTAATTATTCAGGTGGATGACAAATGCAGAGCAGAGGTTCTCGCAAAGACAAAGTTTGTATGATGCATGTTTAGTAACTGATAGGCTTGACATTCTGTGGTGTCTTATTCAGTGCTAATCCTAATAAGCTGCCTGATGAGATGAACGCCTATCCTCCTGTCCTTTAGAGAGAGAAAATAGAGATTTGAAAGAACTTCATTATAGCAATAAATCCCATACTTTCCGTTATTCCTGTTGAAAAGAAATCTTGTCCAGATGAATAACACACACAGAGAAAAGTGTCAGAATAGTAGTATAATACAGAGTATTGAAATTAATAGAAAACTGTATTGTAAATCCTGTAAAAGTAGCTTCAGTTTATGGGAAGGCCAAGTTTGTGAAGTTTAATGCCCTTCAAACTCTTTGGCTTTGATCTACAAATGGTATAATCCTATGGTTGTATGATTTTTGCCAAGACTTATAAGTTGCCAGGGAAGTAACTTGAAAACTTTGCATTAGCTGTAGTTGTTGCCTTCCTTCTCTCCACTTTTTAGTAGTGAAGTGCTATGCTGTGAGTATTCTGTCAGTCAATTACACTGAGCAATGGTGATGTGGACGCTGGAAGCATTGATTACTGAGAGGCTGCCAGTGCAGGAAGGTCCTGAATTTTGCCAAATGCTTTTATTCTCAGTTGATTTCTCATGGTTTCTTTTAATCTTTCCATATTTTTATTTCAGTAGGAAGAATATTAAGAGATTTAACTCCCGCACTGCAGTGCAGAGCACCCAGCACCAATCCTGAGTGACATTTCTGAAATTATTTGGGCATAATGACCAAAGGTGCATCTTTTGTCTGTTTGCTGCTCTCTTCCATATGACAGGCTTTTATTGTGGCTGACTGAAAGAATAAAGGATAGGCTTTTTGAACTGGATTTTTTTCTATAAACTTCTAGGTACAAGAAATTCATGTTCAAACACTAACTTTTATACAAAAAGCAGATTTCCTACTATATCACTTGGGGTTTTTTTTCTAAATTTGGGTTGCATGGATGTTGATAGAAGATTCACATATTTTTACACTTCCGTGAAACTTATTTCTGTCTGTCTTTTCAACAGCATTTAAACATATCCTCTAGTTCAAATGAATGTAAGGCTGGGAGATAAGTCACTAGATACATATCAAGGTGGTAATGCTTTAGCTTCTCTCCCAGTCCTACATCTTTTTTGTGTGTGTGGTGGGGGGAGTGGGGGGACAGCATAATAGGGTACTGTAGGTCCAGGTTTCTGGTACATTGACAGAGTCATATGATAATAACAGAGCTGTTCCTGCTTTCCAGACTTTCCTGGAGTATGGTGAATACCTAATAGCCATCAGAGAACAATATTTAAATATTTTGAGAGGAATACTTTGTGACTCATGAAGGTTAAAGAATTACAGTAACATAGTGCACTTGTTTATCTTTACAAAACACGTGGTGCATTGAATCCTAGCTCTGAGCAATCCTTCCGTCTTGAGGTGAAGGAAAATGTTAACTTAATTTACAAGCTAGCAGAGTCCTGGGCCTCTCCAGATTAGAGGCTTTTAATCAAATGAAATTGTAGCTAATAATTGAAACTAGTTTTCTGATGCTAACTGTGAAATTCAACTGAAATCACCAAACTCATTTCCACAAGGTTTTAAGAGCTGGTTGAAATTAGAGTGTAGCAGGAAAGCGCTTTCGTTTGTTCCACCAATTTATGTATGCTCTTTTCTTTTTCTCTTGCACAAATTGTTGGGCATGGCGATTTCAATTCTGAGACCACTGAACTCACTTCTGCTAAGATTTAAGGTTTGGCTAAAATCAGAGCATATAGGGATAAGGCTTTCGTTTGTTACACTAATTTACGTATCCTTTTCCCCCTTTTTCTTGTGCAAATTGTTGGGCATGGTGATTTCATTGCTGAGACTTAATTTTACCTAGCAGAAAAATGCATTATGTACTGTCGAAGTAATTGGTGTCTACAGAGTAATTTCATAAGGTACTTGATGCATAATAGCATGTTCTGAGCTATTCATAACAGGAAAAAAAAAAGTTATTTTACACAGTTTAGCCCCTATGGTTAGGCTCATATTCCAAAGGCTAGGCCTTCCTCTTTGTGTCATTATCTCTTTCATTTACATTTGCAAATGAAAACAACATTGTGTGTACTTAAATTAGAAATAAATAGAAGAAATTGTGAGGAAATAATAAATTGTCGGGTGCATTTTAGTGAGTATGTGCAGAAACTGACTTGTTCTTTGAACAAAAAGGCAAAACCCTGGTCACAATTCATTAATATAAAGGATCCCTACTACACTTGGGCAAATCTTGAAAATATTATCTTAATAAAATCTCATTAAACTGTCATATACACACTTTGATAAACTTTACAAAATATAATATTTTAAGAATGCCCCATTAAACTGTCATGTACTTTTTCTGCATTTCCTTTGCTATTATTCCTTGATTACCAAGATATTTGTATGCTAATTGAAGCTTTTTTTCCTTCTAATCGGCCTTCTTCCTTCAGTCAATTAGGGCAGAATCTGAGATGTGCAAGAGAAGCAAAGATTTATCTTGGTTACTCTCAGGAACTGTTAATATTTGTGAGCTTCCAGAAGAGAATTTGCACTGCCTCCAAACAATACCTGAATCAGACCTACTGTTTCCAGAAATGCACAAATTTTGCCCACAGGAAGTAATTTTTCCCCAACAGATGCACAATCAGTGACTTCATCCTATTTGCATCTGATCCTGGTACAAAGGTCCAGTGACAGTGGAATACCCCATTCTTTCCTCCCTTGTTATGTTTGCACTCCTACCTTCTTATTAATTTATATTTTTGGCAGTATTTTTGAGGGATATTCTAACATCTTAAGCTGTTGTTTAGACCAGCATCTTGGAACGCTGTTTTATCCAGTTCCTGGTTACATCCTAAAATTGTGCTTAACTTTAGAAGGTTAATTCTTTGCCATGTCTTCCCTTTCCATCCCATGATTATCATAGAATCATTTAGGTTGAAAATGACCTGTAAGCTCCTAGAGTCCAACCATTAACGTGACTCTACCAAGTCCACTGCTAAGCCACGTACCAAAAGACATGACTTTCAAACACATCAGGGATGGTGATTCAACCACTTCCTGGGGCAGCTTGTTTGACTACTTAACAACCCTTTCAGTGAAGAAACTTTTCCTAATATCCAACCTAAACCTGCCCTGGAGCAACTTGAGACCATTTCTTATTGTCCTATGGCTTGTTACTTGTGAGAAGAGACCAGCACCAACTTCTCTACAATGTCCTTTCAAGTAGTTGTAGAGATTGATAAGGTTTCCCCTCAGACTGTTTTTCTTCAGGCTAAACACCACCAGTTCCCTCAGCTGCTTCTCATAAGACCTGTGCTCCAGGCCCTTCACCAGCTTAGTTTCCTTTCTCTGGACCTGCTCTAGCACCTCCATGTCTTTTTTGTAGTGAGTGGCCCAAAACTAAACACAGTACTTGAGTTTTGGCTCCACCAGTGCTGAATACAGTGGAATGATCACTTCCCTAGTCCTGCTGGCCACACTATTTCCAATATAAGCCAGGCTGGCTTTTGCCTTATTGACCACCTGGGCACACTGCTGGCTCATATTTAGCTGGTTGTCAGTCAGTACCCCTAGGTCCCTTTCTGCTGGGCAGCTTTCCAGACACTGTTCCCCAAGACTGTAGTCTTGCATAGGGTGGTTGTGGTCCAAGTGCAGGACCTGGCACTTTACCTTGTTGAATCTTATACAATTGGCCTCGGCCCATTGATCCGTCTCGCCCAGATCATTCTGTAGAGCCTCCTTGCCCTCAAGGACATTAACTCTCCTACCCAACTTGGCAGTGTCTGCAAACTTATGTTGCCGGTGTTAAGTTTTTGGTGGGAAAAAAATGAGTGTGGGAAAAGACAAGAAAGGTAAAAGAAAAGATAATTTCTTCCTGCTCTTTTGGTGTTTCAGGTGTAAGCTCAGCTACCTCTGTGCACTAAATATGGTTTCTTTTGCAGGCCATTCTGTGTAGGAGCATACCACATCATTTTTCATTGACAGGAGAAGAATGAAACAGAACTGAATTGGAGCTGGTGTTGATGCTTTGACTCTTTGGTCCTTGACCTGGAACAAAAATAGTTTGAAGAAAGCAGCATTACTCTATCCACAAATGAAAAGAAAGTAGTGGCTCATGTTAAAGGAGCACCTTATGTATTGCTCTACCAAGCCTGTCTTTGCAGAACTAAGCGACTTCTCTATCTCTTCTACTTCTGAAGCTGTGGCTCTTGCCAAAGCTAGAGAATGAAACTAATGCCTATAGACAGAGTTAGTTTTAAACGTGAGGTAAGATTTGGGCGAAAGCTATCCCTAAGGGGCATACATTCACAGATTTATGATATGAACACTTATTTTCTTCTCACCTTCATGAAATGCATCTGTGTCTTGTTCCCTTGCTTCTCTCAGCAGAGTGCAGTGTGAAAGATCAGAACTCAGAAGAATGGACAGTAAATGTAGCTTAGACTTATGGGCCATGCAGCCATACACACACATCGTTCTCAAGGGATTCCTACTTCCTTTGCACAGGAATACTATCAGGCAAAACCAGAGCTGGAGAACAACCAAGTCACCAGAAAAAAAAAAAAAACAAAAACAAACAAAAAAACCAACCAACCAAAAAACCACAAACAAACAAAAACCAACCAAACAAAGAAAACCCAAACTATCTAACTTAAAACCAAGACCTAACCAAACCTGCTCACGCACTTTTGCCTATGTGTGCATATAACCATCAAACTATGTTTAAGGAAGCCTGTATAAGCAAGAATATCTCTATGCCAATAGGTTTACATCTCTCCCCATACTACTTGAAAGAGAACAATAGAAAGAGAAGGGTTTTTTTTGTTACATACAAGTAATGGAGGAAATACCCAGTTGTTGTCAGAAACTGCTGCTGTTGGTTATCATGACTTAATGACTGAGTTTTCTTTTCCAGTCACCACTGCAGAATCTTAATGTGCAGTTCATCATTCTAAGTTGTTGTGGCAGCTTAAGGAGTGGTTGGGAAGGAATCCTGGAAAGAAATCAGCAGGTGATAGAGAGCTTCTTAGCTATTTTCTGATTTTCTTTGTGCCAAATCTTTACACAGCTTATGAAGCCAGAAATTCTTTACCACATAACTCCAACCTCTGTCTTCACTGAAGTTAAACGTGTCTGGTCTACCAGGGAATCAGCATTTTTTTACTGAGAGACCTTTGCTCAACAGAATTGTCTTTTCACTCTGCTAGTTTTTACTACCTTCCCAGTTTAGGTAAATAGGAATGTAGCCACATTGCTTCTCTTGTAAGAGCACTGAAAACAATAAATTAACAATGAAAACCAAAGATTGATTATCATTCAAACAGCCTCCACTTGTTTTTCAAAAAACTTCTCACCAACAATGTCTCCTGTCAGCCTACACACTTTGTGAGCTTTCTTATGAGAAAAGTGGAAAGAATCATGATTCAAATCCATTTCAAGCAAGGAAACCAAGCTCTGAAATCAGATACTTAAGTTGCATCAGTTCTGAACTGTTACAGTCAAATATTGAAAGTATTTCAATGGTAAATTCAAATCCCATAGAAAGGAATAAAAATCACGTGGTGAACTGAAATAGGTCATGAAGTAAGGAAAAGTAAGCCTATGAATGTGTTGGACAGAATAAGTGAGGTAAACACTCCAATGGCATCAGATGTCTTTGGGTATGTCAGCCATTCTTCCTGGGGTTAGCAGAGGGGAAGGATTTCAATACAGAACCACACAGAGTATCAGTAACTTTGAGTCATTGAGACTGCCAGACTTTTTCTAGAACTGCTACTTTATTAACATGGAAAGGAATTTCAAGAACAACTCCTGGTTTCAGCTACCCTGTATGGCTATGTATAAAATTAAGATCAATACAGCTCAACCTACTTGTGCTGTGAAGAGATTAGAGGTGAGCAGAGCAAGACTCTGTAGCTTCCAAATAAGCTCGTAAAAAAGGCCTGTCTTCAGAATAATATAATTTAGCACCTTCAGTTATTTTTTAGATCTTGTAGGTGGATGGGACCCTTTTTGTTTTGTTGGCTTTCATCATGAGCATTCTTTAAAATGCTTATGCACTGTCTCTTTGGATTATGATAGTAATAGAGGCTCTGGGGAACAAGGAAATGCACTTCTCTCTAGCTAATCTTTTTAATCAGGGTTCTATACAAATGGAAAGTTTAAACAAATACAGAACAATAGAGTTTCTTGGCTTTACGTAGAGCCATATGGTGCTAAAATAGCCTAACAATAATTGCTAAGTTACATATACATAACTATATCATAACATGTATAACACCTTGAAGTAGGTCTTGTCTAAGATGACTATTAGCATTGTTTGGGAAGACCATGAAGATAAACAGTGTCAGAGAACAAATAAAAACTCACACAGTTCTTTTTATGGGTGCCTGTTTTGAGGAAGTCTTATTCCATGCATCTATTTATGATCAAGATGTCATGCAATAGATGCCCAGTAATTTTAGCTTGTCATTCCATACAGTGTCCAGTCTTGTTTATGATCTAGGTATAATTGCATATTATGTCACTCTGCTCCACATGTAAAGTAAATCAGAGTTGTTCTTTCATTGTGTCTCTCAGCTCTTTTCATTCTGAAGATTTCATCCTGTCCTCAGATTAATGTCTAGATGGCAGACAGAAGGATTTGGGTTGTGATTCGCTGTTTTCTCTGGGATCTGGTCCTACTGCTAGGAGACCTGTGTTGGCTATGATGTAATCTTTCAGTATTTACCAGGCCATAATTCTCATGTCATAGAAAAAATTGAAGCTCATTTTATGACCGTAAGTCTAAGTATTTTGTCACATTCATGTGCATACTCCCCATGTGTCCAGTTCTGATTTGCTCAAAAAAAAAAAAGGAAGTCTCTGTGTCCCTAGCATTAAAAGTCTGGTTATCTCTTTCTTTATTTGTTACATTATTGTTTTGTTTTGTTGGTTTTTTGGTTGGTTTAGTTTTTTGGGGTTTTTTTGTTGGCAGTCTATGTGCAGATAAAGTCAGTCAATTTCTAATGTGGCTGCATGGATGCTGTAACGCAGCCTAGGATACCATTCTTCTTTGCTGCAGGGGCACATTGCTGGCTCACGTTCAACTTAGTGTCCACCAGGACCCCTAGGTCCTTTTCTGCCAAGCTGCTTTCCGGCTGGGTGACTCCCAGTATAACACTGGTGCAGAACTCTGCATTTCTTGTCGTTGAAATTAATGAGGTTCCTGTCAGCCCATTTCTCCAGCTTGTTGAGGTCCCTCTGGATGGCAGCGTGACCCTCTGGTGTATCAGCCACTCCTCCCAGTTGTGGAGAGTTCCATCAGTTTGTGTCATAAGCACACTTGCTGAGAGTACGTTCTGCCCCATCATCCAGATCATTAATGAAGATGTTAAACATCTTATGTTCCTTGCTTACTGTATTGGCCACATATCCTTTCCCTTTGAGTCCCTTTCTCTCTAATCAAATATTCTAACTGAATCGGGTTTCAACTTTTCATCTCTAAGGATCATCTTAGTTCTCGTATCCCTCTACCTATCTGCTCTCGTTGCAGTGCTGCATTCTCTCCTGCTGCTAGCACAAGGTGAGAACGCTTCCTTGTCTCCTCTCACAAACACCTCTTGCATGAGGAATTCAATTCAATGAGTAAGTGCCAAAAAGAGCTGGCACACAGCTGGGATACGATGATTTACTGACATCTCAGAAAATTGTTGCTGTCGTGGGTAATAGACTGGTGGTGTTTATAACAGTCAAACATGCCTGATAGGGTTTCCATAATAACTGGAAAGAGTGTGATTAGCCTTACCAGAGAAATTACACAGTAGTGAGCAGAGTCTCCTGTCTCTGAGCTGGCTCGTGCTAGAGGCGACCACCACAGAGAGCATTCTTCTTGAAGCAATCTGAGAAAATCACCTTTTGACATTTGTCCTCAGGGTTCCTTTTTGGTACCAACAGATGTTAAGTTTGTTTATCCATAAAACATTGAGGCTATTTAGGCCTTCCAAGAATTGCATGAGATAGTGTGTAACCACCTGATATCAATCCTTTTGCTTTACTTTTCTTCTGTTCCTTGCCCTTTGGACCCATGGTCAGCTATCCTCAAGTCGTAGGCATTCACACTTCAGTACCATTATCCCAGAGTTGTGTGCATGTGATGATAGACACGATAATGACTGCAGCTTGTAATTCAGCAGGAACGTGGACATAATAAAGCTCCCTGCTTCGGGGCAGGAGAGAGTGTCAGAAGTGAGACTGCTTCTGCTGAGGTAGCATTAATGCCATTTACTTGAACATAAGTACCAGGGCTTTCTGTGAGGTGGAGTTGTGTTGTTGGGTTTGGGTTTTTTTTTTGATCTTTGGGGATAGGGGGAAGGAATTCAAACCACCTGCAACATTAGGTTTTTTTGGGGCAAATTTCCAGAGTGAAGGTGGACGTGAAACAAAACCTATCAGTGCTGAAAATTTCTAATGGCTCCTACTGTAATGAATTTAGCAGGGAGCTGAGTCTTCCCTTGAATTGTATCTTTTTGATTTGGGATTCTGCTTTCTAAAGGATGCCACTTCACACACACTGTTTATTTCTGCATGTCAAAGAAATTATGATTAAAATTCTAAATGCTCACAAATACAAGAATTTTCACCACATAAACATTTACCTGTATTGGGAAAGAGTGAGCACAGAGGATGATATTCATTTGCTGGGTATTTTATACAAAAGCTGTTTGCATTCAAAAAAAAAATCAAAGGCAGACAGAAACAAAATATGATTGGGAAAGTGAAGGTTGTTTGTTTTTTTTTTTTTTTTTCCACAACAATATGATAAAATCAGGGAGAAAGTAAGGATGAGATAGATTTGGGATTCATTTTTTTTTGTAAATGAAGGGTATTCATGGCTTTTATGTAATAGTCTCATGGCAGCGTGAGTTGGGCAGCCCTAGGTGGTAGGGCAAAGCAGCAGGTAATATAGAAGGATGCAGAACTTGCCAGAACACCAATGGTGGCATGTTTGTGTTGTGGCAGTATTAGTTTATGACACAGAACAACAATGGTGTTGTGAAAGCAGGCTGTGAGAGAGATTTGGGGGTTTTTTGGTTTTGTTTTGTTTTGTTTTTGTGGTAAACTAAGGATACCTTCAAGTTTCACAAAACAATGAAAATGAGAGCAATGTAGATGAGGGCACATAGCAGCCTCTGTGGGCAGCAAGGAGTGGAAATGCTGAAGAAGGAACTGGTAGAAAAGTAATGGGGTATTGAAAACCTGAGAGCGAAATTATATTGAGAAATTGTACTCAGTGTTGAATGAGAGATCCAGTCTGAACTGTTTTAAGGTTATAAAATGTTTAAAGGATAAGAAACATTTCCCAGAAATAGCCTTTCCTTAGTATACAGTGTTTGTTTACAAGAATGTGAGGTTTTGTCACCAATTAAGACAGTGAGTTTTAAACCAAAACTAGATAGCTCCAACAAAAAAAAAAAAAAGTCTAGAATGAGTAGTAAAAAGCAGCACACTGAGGGAAACCTCAGTGTAGGGGAATAACCTTTGTGTCCTGTTGACTTACATCTACGTTTTGCTGTGTTATAAAGTGCTGAAAATCAAAGTTTCAAGGCTGAACTTTGATCAGAATGAGGACTCTTTTGGGAGCCTGCAGTGATGTGTTCCCTCTCTGAGCAGTGGCCATGATACAGACCTGCAGGTCCTACCCTGCTGACCAGACACCTCCATGTTTTCAAGCCAGCCAGTTGCCTGGAAGGCTATCAGATGTTAAGCATTGCATTACTTAGGCATTTTGCTGAGCAGCCTATCTTTTGGTCCTCTTACAGTAACTCCTGTGCCATCCTGAAGGCATTTCCTCTGAAGGACGTCTTTCATTTTATGTCTGTTGTTTGTAAAGCAATTTCATTTTGGTTCTAGAATGCAGTCAAAGCAAAGTGCTTCCAGGTGGCATCCAAACGCAACTTAACTCTGAGTGTAGCGAGTGGTCTGAGTGCTCTCATGAGACTTGGACATTTCTCATCTGCTCAGCCACGTTTTAGTGTGTGCACTTCCAATTTTACCACAATGGAGTATTTTCCAGCTGGTGTTCAAAAATATTTGTTTCACCTTTTATAGGCCACATTTTCTTTGTCAAACAAAATGTGCTTGATTTTCCTCTTGTCTCTTACGTTGGGATGTATGTTCAGCAAATGGATGGAGATGCACCATATTGTAAAAAACTTTTTTCATCTATTTCTTCTAATCACTATTTTTTTAACAGAAATCTTTAGCAGCAAAAAATGCTTTCTGTAATGTAAGGCTGTAATCTGTTACATTGTTTCTTTGTGTGTTTTTTGTTTTGTTCGTTTGTTCAAAAAAGCCCCACCTTTTCATGGTAGCTGACTCTTTTCCATTTCTGGGCAGGATTCATTGGTTTGGGTATTAGCTTGACTACTTTCAGTCTGAACACACTCACAAGCTTTTCAGTAAACTAGGAACTTGAAAACTTAAGCATGAAATAAGTAAATGTTCTACATGTTAAACCTGGAAGTCATTGTTTGTGTGAAGACTATAGAGTATTAATAATGGAATATATTGTGTGAATCCTATTTCTTTTAATTGCAAGTGGATTTATAATCACAGTGTCTATATCTGATTATGCAGAACTGTGGATATACTTGTATATTTTATAGTCAAAGTTGTTTTCCCTCAGGAAGAAACACCTCTGTAAACAATTCAAGCAGATCTAACAGGATAGATGACTCCCACTACTGTTCTTTTCCTAGTACTAATAATTGAATGGGTGTAATAATTTGAGATATTCCAAGTCATAATTTAGACATTTTGTTAACATCCAACTTCACTTACCACAGCCTGTATTGTATGACTGTTTATAAGTGCTGGCCAATATATGTAGTGAGGCAACTTTCATCACTAAATTCAGAACCATAAACAATACTAGGTTTCAGATTTCTATCAAGGAAAACAAGGTTAGCTCACATAAGAATTTCTCAACACAATACTTGAAGTCTGAATGAGTTGCCAAATCATAGATCTAACTAAAACCTCTTTTTAGTGTGTGTGTGTGTGTGTGTGTATGTAAATCTCTTTTCTTGAATAACTGAAATACTTCTGTGAAATTAAAAGATTGTCTCGGGGAAGCCATAAAAATAAGAGAAGACCATGTTGTCTCTCAGCTACGTTTATATTTGTGCTAATTTCGAATCAAAGTCATCAAGAAGTTCAAAAGAGAGTGACACATTTAATTTCATTTTGACTTGAACGACAATTACAAAGGCAATCTTTTGGTTCTTTTCCAAAACTACACTACAATACAGCAAAATGTGGCTGTTGCATTTACAGTTTGGGGAATGCTAGATAATAGCTTGGTACTTTACCAGACTTGGCAAGGGCTAATTTTCATTAGCTTTCAGTTATAAGACAAGTTATAAGTTGCTATCATTGACAAAATGCCAATAATGTAGTCATATATCCAGCATGCTTTGTTTAGAGGAATATCAATCAGAACCCACTCTGGAAATTGCAAAGTGGATGAGAGAAGTTGCTTTTGGTTATAATATGATAAAAAATATAACATATTAATCAGTATTTAATACCTAGTCTAATTTTTATTCATTAAAACCTTTAAAAATATTTTAATAAAGGGTCAGATTGTTCTTTTGTGTAGAAATTGTTCTTTTGTGTAAAAATTCTTGATTTGGGGTAAGAACCTTCTTAAAGCATTCTTCAGAGACATTTTGCAGTTGCTTTGCACCAGGAACCATTCAAATCATTCCACACTCTCTCTTTTTTCACCTTATCCACCCCAAGCCTCACTTCTTGTTGACAGAGCTTTGTAGCATTCATTCTGCTTCTTAGATGACTGATACGTTCTCAAATTCCTTTGCAGCAAACCCTATAGAAAGCCAGGTTAGCCATGTGTTACTGGCCTAATCAGCATTTCTTATTTCACCAGCTTATTTAGGTAAAGAGGAAAAACCTGTGTGTACTGAGTGGATCCACAGGAAATGCCCAAGGATGTGACCATTAACAGAGATAGGCTTAATTGGTTTCTAGAAAATATAGTGCTGGCCATTTGTCTTCACAAAAGTTGTCACCTTAACTATAAGCAAATACAGTTAGAAGGGAAATACATCTAGCATTTTCCCTGTTTCACAATTATATACTTTTTTTTTGCCATTTTTTTTTTCTTGGACTGCATCCTTTGGTTCACAATTTAGAAAAAAAATCAGTGGATTTTGGCCACAAAAATGGTTAAGGTCCTGATTTACTAAATCTTAACCCATTTTCTAATTGGCTTAATGGATTGAGTAGAGAAGAGCATCTGCATGATTATTGTTATACAGGCAAAGATATTTAAAATCAGGGATTTAACACATTTTGTGTGATATTTGATATTATGACCTTTAGAGGTCCAGTCATTTTAAAAGGCCAGCATTTTGCTTTATGCTCAGCAAACCCTTCCTGTAGAACAAAGTGCTTTGGGCCGCCACTCCCAGATGGGACTCCTATCATACCAGGCTCCAGTGTGGTTTCAGAACTGCAAAACTGGCCCTAATAATCATGATCAAATGCTGTGTCTGCATTCAATAACCTCTCCCACAGTTCATTCACTTATGTTTTGAAATTATGAAAAATTAAACAAGCACGTCATTCACTCTGGTTCTTTTTGGGGGTTGGTGTGGGGTTGGATTTTTTTTGTGTGTCACAACTATTTAATCTACATCTTTAGTTACTTAAAACGTTTTATCTATATTCCCTTTGATAGCATATATTTAAATAACCTACAGACAGTCTTACACTTGCTTGATGTCTTACAACTAACAAACTACTTTACATGTTATCTGCAGATCAAGTATTCTTAGCTCTGCTAAAGAGTGCAATTCATCCAGCATACTGATGGCTTTCCAAAGGTTTGCATATCTTTAAAATCCTACTTAATACCTCAAATAATCTGTTCTTAGTAAAGTCCAGGCATAAACTATGTACTAGACCTCTGAACATGATGATTTTAACCTAGAAATACATGAGCTTGAAGCTATCCTCATTGAAGCTGGAGGCTGAAATTTTTATTAGCTTCAATAGTTGGGATTCAATCCCTAAGTGACTCTTTCCAGACTCACAGGATAATTAGAAACATTTCTGAGCTCAACTGGCAGGGTGCTGTTGATGTTGATGCTGTGTGCATGTCTCTACTGCAGTTTATTGAGCTTGCACTTAAGCTAAGGTTTCTAACTGATACTGCAGAGATACCTGTGTAACAGTGAAGTCAGGGAAACAGTGCTGGCCAGAGGAAGGAGGTAAATCCATTCATGAGAATGAAGACAAGATCTTTCTATTTTATTATTCTATTTGCTACCGTGAGCAAAATAAATATTTCTCCCAATTAGTGTCTGTTGAATCAGACCAATCTGTCAGAAGTGGCTGGGTGGAAAGAAAATTTTCAAGTAGGCTTGATCCCTTTCTACTTGAGATTAGTTTGGCTTTGATGCCAATCATTCACACTGATAGGAGAGCTAAGTCTGGGTCCGGTCCTGTTCAGCATCTTTATCATTGACATTGATGATGGGACAGAGTGTCTTCTCAGCAAGTTTGCTGATGACACAAAACTGGGAGGATTGGCAGAAAAACCTGAAGGCTGTGCGGCCGTCCAGTGAGACTTGGACAGACTGGAGAGCTGGGCAGAGCAGAACCTCATGAGGTTTAACAGGGATAAGTGCAGAGTCCTGCATCTGGGAAGGAATAATAAATTACACCAGTACAGGCTGGGCAGTGATCTGCTGGAGAGCAGCCCTGTGGAGAAGGACTTAGGAGTCCTGGTAGACAACAAGTTCTCCATGGGACAGCAATGTGTCCTTGTGGCCAGGAAGGCCAATGGTATCCTGGGGTGCATTAAGAAGAACGTATTCAGCAGATCAAGGGAGGTTCTGCTCCCCCTCTACTCTGCCCTAGTGAGACTTCACCTGGAGTATTGCACCCAGTTCTGGGCTTGAGAGAGTCCAACGGAGGGCTACAAGGACGATTAAGGGACTGGAACACATGCCTTATGAGGAAAGGCTGAGACACCTGGGGCTCTTTAGTCTAGAGAAGAGAAGACTATAATTATGCAGCTATAATTAAGCTTAGCTTCCAGGTGAATGGTGTATATATTTTTATTCAGGTAGGGAGTGTTGAAGGTATGGTACCCTGCTTGGGAGTTGTTAAGGAGAGTCATAGGGTTCAGGCATGGTCACTGAAATACCACACTGTTCTTAAAAGCTTCCAGTGAGAGGCATGCTTGATAGGAAGTAAAGTACATGGTTTCTCTGAAAAGTTTGATTTTTCTCAAGTCCTTGATTTGTTATCTTTCTCACTGTGTTTTCCAGTAGCAGGTCATGGGGCATAATTGGCTATTGCTTCCCTTGTGAGCTTCACAGGCAGTTGTGCTGACAGCTCTCAAGTTGCCTCTGGGTCTGTCATATAGTAAAGCTGCTGATGGGCTTTCTGTGTTGCTTACCAAGCTACTGTAAATTTAACTGTGCCTCCTTCTGAGCTGTGATGTATGATTGAATTACCTTATTTAAGTGAAGTGCACCAAGATCTAGCAACTTCTGTACTTCTGTCACGAGTGGATACAAGAGCAAAGATACTGTTATACTTAGTGCTATCATTTTACTTGCACCATTTTGTAACAGTAGAAATTTCATAGAAAGAAGTGGCTGGAATTGTTAGTGATCAGGTAAATGGGGAGCTTAACTCTTAATTTTTATTTTTATTCATTATTAGTAAGAATAATAAAATAGTAGAGCTGAAAATGTCTTAAGGGCAAGATAGTAAAAAAAAAAAAAAAGATTACTTGGGAAGAACAGGGGAAGAAAAATAAAAAATCCTGCTGTTGAATTTCATTATACAGAAAGAGCATTGATTTAAATGGAAGGAAAAAGGAGTTAAGTAGTTAGCAAATGCAACTGGTTTTCTGTTGCCAGAAAATTAAGAGAATTTTGTGATATGCAAGAATATAGGAGTCTTGAAAAATAAGAGCTTTGAAATAGTTATTAACACACTTACGGTCATGTGATGGTAAATGAGTTATTTATTTATTTAAAACCAGTTTCCAACTGTATCAAATCTGCAACAAAGCCGTTCAATCGCCAAATGTAGCCTCTGAGTATTTTTTTTTTTTAAGAAGGTACCTTTTAAAAATGCTGTAACAAATCAATGTAAAAACATATCTAAAATTACAAGTACAATGTTGTTCTTGACTGGCTTGCTTATATTGAAACTATATTATTTTATGTGAAGTATGTGTAATAGAGCATTAGATTTGAAAACTCTGTGTTGAATATTATTTCTGACAGCCTTTTTTAGGGTCACTAAAATTCCAATAATTCAGTACAGAATTGAAGTCGATTCCAGAGCAAAATTTAATATAGTCTGCTTGCCTGCCAGCTTCAACATAGTTCCTGAGTATTGAAATAGTTTGACACATTGAAATATAAAATGCATTTGTCATATCTATTGGTGGAGTATTTTATGTGATGACATATAACAAAACTCAAGAGTAAAACTTAATGCAAGTCTTCTATTTTTACCTCCTTCTAAAAAGAAAAAATATTAGGGAACATGAACTATTGTTAGTAACAAAAATACAAAGTCTTATCTCTTTATGTAATACTGACATTGAATGAATTTCTGTTGTACATAGTTTGGTTTAGTAGTTTTATGTAGCACAGATATTATGTTGTGGTGATGTGCAAGTGTTCTATAAATGTTCATTTATGAAACTTTTTTATCTTTTTTGTCCTTGTGAGAGCAATTTTGCATTTTACATGGAAAGACTTTATTAATATCATGAAGAGAGAGTAACTTGTGACCATTGCAATGTAAGTTAGTATCTTTTTCTTTCTATGTTAAAACATTAGATTACCTGCTCAAACAAGAGCAAATGGGAATGTATGCTATCCTAACACTTGAAACCTCTTCATATCAACACAGTGCTTGTTCAAACTTCTGTGGACTTTGGATCAAGTACATGGTTCACATGGAGCCAAAGCAAGACAGGCTAAGGTAGGGATGTAAATGAACAACTCTGAAACAGATAAGCTGTAATAGTAAGACAGCGGGAAGCCCATTTCAGTGACTTATCCATGTATTTAATGCATAGAGGCTATAGAAAGAACACAAAGGTGTTTCATAAGTATAGGTGCCCAATTTCATTACATTATAGGTGCCTGATGTTAAATGTAGACTTAGTGATTAGATGAGATTTGTAAACTACCTGAAAGCCATGTATGGTGTGTGTTCACATGCTGTAGTTCACGTTGCTACGAGGCAAGCTCTGCTGGCCCATTAAAATGTCACAGGGCTTTCCCAGGGAGTAAAGTGGAGCAAAGAAGTTTCCTTCCTGGGGCTTATGGCCAAGGACATGCTTACTTAATTGTAAAATGCAGTTTCTTAATTTTTTATTTTTTTTTACTTACTCTTCAGAGGCAAAAATTACAAGGAAAATACCATAAACATTCTACAATTTTACACACACTCCCCTAGTCCTTTGATAACTTGGTGGCATTATTTGCAGGAAGATTGCCTATTGCTTTCTAGATGATGATATTTCTTCTACTAGCTATTTTAGCAGTCTTCAGTCTTTTAAGTACAATATTGCACCTTAAAGCATTCCCAAACAAATCTTCTCTATTAACATTAAAGTCTAGTGAAAATGTAGGCTGTTTTGTTTGTTTTTGGTTTTGTCTTTCTGGATAAGGCAAGTCTTTATGACCAATAAAGCATTTGTTGTATAGAAAGATACTATATGAATGATCTGACCCAAATAGTTTTCCTTATAGTATTTCCAAAGCAATACTTATTTTGGTAGAGATTAAAAAGCACACAAACTTTAATAGTGCATGTCAGTACTATTGGGCATATAGAAAACTTTACATGAATTAGAGGATTCTGGTTGCTTGCCCACCTTGTGTGTCTGGGGTTTAAGATTAACAAGTTACAAGCAGAAATACACCTATTCATTATTAAACATCTCTTGAGATATAGGAAGTATGTTGGAAGAGTGAAATATGTATTTTGGAGGGGCTGGGAACATTACAGGAGAACTTTCAAATAAAATTTGGTGGACCTTTTTGCTCTAGATTTGAAAATAAGTCCAGAAGGCTGAGCTTAATATAACATGTGGCAGGTGGCCTGCATTTGCCTGGAGAATTCCTCTAGGGCAAGAAAGCTCAGCAAACACATAAATCCTTTTTTCTCTGTTATCTAGTAGCACATTTAGTTGCCATGGGAATTTTATTTATGCAACAGATCCTCTGCAGTTCAGTTTGTGCCTAAAGTTTAACTGTACAGCTGTTACCGTAAATACTACATGGCAATATTTTCACAACACAGCACCTTTTAATGAAAAGAACATGTCTTCTCTATTATTGGTTTTGTTACAGTATCAAAATACCATTTTGATTAAACTAGGATAGTGTTTCCCCCAAAGCTTCATGAGTTGATCTAAAGTATGCACCTTCTGCAGAGCTCTTCCTAATAATTATTTAGTTAGTTAGAAAAACACATCCAGCATTTTATCTGAAGAGTATATTACAGCAAATGAAATTTGGTAACTTGCAGGAGAGAACTTCATATGAATACAAAGTGTATATATTGCTGTTTGCTTACTTTCAGGCTATGGGTTTTCCTTATTTGCTATATGTAATGCAATATTAACAGATCTTATTTTAGATCTTTTTTCTTGTTTATTTCTAGTTCTTCTGTGCTTGCCAGGGACATTGGAAGAGTTTTAAGTTCATTTGCTTTGGTCTGATTGTGAGAAACAATTTTTGGTTTAATTCTGATATGTGCAACAAGTAAATTACTGAAGTTTTCTTTGTGCAAAACAGCATGGGTTTATGAATAAAAAATAGAACTTTTGCTTTTTTTAGGAATAAAGGGATTATCCAACACTGTCTGTATCCTCACCCATTCTCTGTAGTCTCTAGATTGCTAACTTCAAGGAATTAAAAATAAATAAAGTTATAGTGCTGAGAATTCAGCAGTATCTTGATATTGATTGGAAAGTTGTCCCTGTATATAAATGAAATATTTACTTTTTCAAAAAAACTGTGGGCCATTTATTCTACAGTACTGCTTTACATAAAAACAACTGGCATCAAAACACAGAATTCAGGCTTTGAGACAAAACTTTAATGTTAGATTTTAATGACATTTTTTTTGGCACAAATCATACCAGTTTAACGTCAAACCATGTTCCTGCAGTAACAGTTATTAAACAAGGTTCCTGGTATGAGCACACAACTTCCAGGTATTTCCTCTTTCAGTATAAACTGTCTGAATATTCAGAAAATAAATTCCAGCAAGATAAATAGAATAGATTAAATGTTTTAAATGGCAGCAGTTTGGAGATACTGGGTTTTGCTGTTCAGGTGGTGTTTTGGGCATCTTCATCTTGTTTGCAAAGATTAGCAACTCTTGATGCTAGAGAAGAAAAAAACTATCTCTACCTGCACAAATTTCTGTTGAAACTTACTGTGTGTTAAGCCAGGCTGAATAGCAAATGTATGTAACGTGACAAAGCACTTTTATTTGCTTTTCATTGGTTGTCATTTAAAAGTAGATGGGGGGGGGAAATGTGTATATTTGCTAGCAGCTTTATTCATTGTCTGTGAGAAAAGGAGTTTGTTGTCTGCCTGACTGACGGATGCTATGTCGACAAAGCTGGTCAGGAAACTTTACTGGCTGGAATTCGAGATCTGCTCAGTTTTCATTTCCCCACAGTACTATTGATCGGTAGCAATCTGGTGTGGAGGACTAGGTTAGAAGTCCTACAGGGCTGGAGCTGGAGTTTTGGTATCATACTGTGAGTATTTTGGTGGACTTAATGGATTTAAAACAAGTTTATGTGTTTAAGAGCTCACTAAGATGATCATGCAAACACATATAGTCACACCTTCGGTAGCAGATAAAAACACTACTTTCTGCTATGACACATGGCATGGTATGGAGTATGGAGATAGGCTCTTCTTGCTTTGATACTGACAGAGAAGTCACCTGTAATCTTGTTTATATCTGAGGTGCTCTCCAAAACTGTCCATGCAAGAATAATCTTGGAGATTATTCAGGAGCAACATTTATAGTGGATTGGAGATTGAAAGATTTTGAGCAACTAAATTAAAAGATTCATGTGCAGGAAGTGTGTTGATTGATCATGGTTATTCATGGCATTAGGACTTCTCTAAAAAGGGGCTTTCCTCTTTTTCACATGATGAGGGTCGATGAAATGAATGAAATCACAACAGGCCTTGCAAAAAAGGTTGTCCCCATCTTTCTTATGAGCCCTCTAACTATTGAAAGGCTGCAATAAGGTCTCCCTGGATCCTTCTCCAGGCCGAAAAGCCCCAGCTCTCCCAGCCTTTCCTAATAGCAGAGGTGTTCCATACCTCTGATCATTTTTGTGGTCCTCCTCTGGATTTGCTCCAACCAGTCCATGTCTTTCCTGTCCTGAGGGCTCCAGAGGTGGACACAGTACTCTGGGTGGGGTCTCACCAGAGTGTAGTAGAAGGGCAGAATCACCTCCCTTGAGCAGCTGCCCATGCTTCTTCTGATGCAGCCCAGTTTACAATTGCCTCTCTGGGCTGCGAGCACACTCTGTCAGCTTATGACCAGTTTTTCATTCACAGGTACCCCCAGGTCCTTCTCTGCAGGGCTGGTCTCCCTCCCTTCATCCCCCAGCCTGTATTGATACTGGAGGTTGCCCCAAACCATGTGCAGAATCTTGCACTTGACCCTTTTGAGCCTCATGAGGTTCACGCAGATCAATTTCTGAAGCTTGCCCAGGTCTTCTGGATGGCATCCTGTCCTTGAGGCATGTCAGCTTGGGGTCATCTGCCAAGCTGCTGAGGGTGCACTTGATCCCACCATCTATGTCATTGATGAAGATACTAGAGAGTGCTTGTCCCAGTATGTACTTCTGAGGGACACCACTTGTCATTGATCTCCATGTAGACCTTGAGCATTAATGTAAGAATTTGTATTTTACCACTGATTCACTGTGACAAAAACTGTAAGTTAAGGCAGCAGCTCAGATTCCTTGCTATCACAAGATAGAAACAGAAGAAAAATGTTTGCTACCACACATTTTTTAGAAAGAAGAAAAAAAACGATAGGGTCTTCATAAATTTGAGAAGCCTCTAGTTTTGCATTGTATAACCTGTTTTTGTCATAAAACTCCAGTAAAAGTAGGGCATTTATTTTTTGAAAAGGTATGTTCAATGGTGGAAACCCTACCAACAGAGTTTTAGAACACATATATGTGGGTGGTTTTTGTTAGTATAGGCTCAATTGTCTCAATAAAGGTAACTGCCGTGCAATAAAGAAATGTGATAAAAGACAATTGCTATGCATACTTGATGTAGTGACTTTGGAAATTAAATAACATATGCATTTTAAAATATTTTAATAATTTCCAGTACACTCCTGAAAAAGTTCAAAGGTAAATTAAAAACCTAATTCCATTTTTGTTCCATTTGCGCATGAAAATGCGGGAGATTTCAGTAGATGTAAACATCTTGGCCAGAAATTGAGCATTTGCGGTGACAGTTAACAAATACTATTTCTGATTTTCTTGGGTACTAATTTTCCTTAAAACATGTCATAAAATAGTAATTTCTCAAAATTTACTTTTTTTTTAAATGTTGTGTATGGCATTTAGAGAAGCTGATGAAACAAAACATGAAAAATAATTAAAATATCTATAAGACGACATTCATGCTTCACCTCACTTATAACATTTGCTTTCTCAGTAGAGTGTAGCTTCATAGCTAAAAAGGAGGGATTTTGAAGGATGTTAACTCTGTGTGGTATGCCATATTTTATTTTTTTTTTCTTTTTGGGTATTTGTAGTTGACTGAACTGCAGGTATACTATGTTAGATTAGTCAGAATATAAAGTTAGCAAAAGTAGGATCAGTTCCCCCAAGGCAATGGAAAGCTTTTCACACTGTTGTGCTCTAGCAGACCCAAGGCACTCAGTGATAACCCACAGGGGTAATGTTGGCTGGAAATATTCCTTCTACATATAAATACTGAAAGGAGATACTAAGAGAAAAAAAGAGAGGAAGTAGTATGTTTGAATCCTGGATGCTGTAACCCATCCTGTAACAGAACTGAAGAAAATCACAACAGAAAACTTGTACCACTTGTGCCTTTTCTGAGTTCAGCAAGAACCTGTGGTGTTGCCTTATACATGAACGCACATATTGCTGTCTCTGTTACAGGTTCCTGTATCTGTTTAAATGCCAGAGTTACTGTGGTTTTTTAGTGCAAGTAGCTGGCAGAAGACAGCAAAATTTAAGGGGTTTTCCAGGGTGGTTTTGATAGTCATGGTGCTAAAAATAAGAAAAAAATATAGTGAGAAACATGCAAGTCAGCAGCATGTGTGGGATGTAGGAAATACAGGAGGATGGGAAGAAACATCAAAAACAACATCATTGTTTCTCCCCCCCATTAGATCAATGTGAAACACTTAATTGCATGTTTTAGAAAAATGTTAGAGCTTGTGTCTCTGTGGGGCAGTGAGGATGGGGGAAGAATGATTAAAGCTTTTTTGCCAAACCATACATATAAGCAGGCTCACTGAGTTTCCTTGGTCAAATCATGTATGCTGTTGATCACTTTGAGCATTACTGATAACCTGTTCTCCAGTCAGAAGGGGAGAGACCCCCTCAATGCCTTAAGTGGTATGACAAATTTGGGGTAGGTCCTTACTGGGCTGGTTCTTGCTGGAGCGCTGTCAGTCATGTTTAGGGTTGCTATTTCAGTGTAGCTGCTCTCCATCAACAACTATGTTTTCTGCTCTTATGTCCAACATTTTTACTTCAGTGAATAATTGTCTTTCCTTCTTGTTCTCCAGAACACGAAGCTCAGTTTTCTCTCTGTTTTTCCTCTTCACCACATCCTTTGAGAAAGGCAAGTAGTGTTCTGCCCATTTCCAAAGGGCATTTATTCCATCAATTTGTTGCCCAGAAAGGCTGAGAACAATTACTTTTCGGCTTTACTTATCTGCACTTCAGAGATAGAAAGGCAGATTAATACTTTAAGAGTTATTCTTACCACCTTAAATAGTCTTTGAAAGGCTCAAGTATAATTTCTATATTAAAAAAAAATCAAACATACCCATTGTTTTTTCACATTCAGAGCCTGAGATCTTGGAAATATCTAAGTTGAGTTTAATCAAATTTTACCTTTTAGTAAAGGGAGAAGAGAAATGTTGAATACATGCACTAGAAAGACTATATAAGTGTATGTTTTGCAGTTCAGGTCTGTGATTTACTAGTATCAGTTTATATTTACTTTAGCCTTGTATGTCTTATGATCTGATATCAAATACTATTTTTCTGAAAGAATCCTACTAAACACTGACAGTTTCATCGCTTTCGGATAATGGCTATTTTTCATAAAGTTTCTTATATCCAGTGGCAATTTGGTTTGGGGTGTTTTTGGCATTGTCCTTTCTTTTATATGATTCCTCATGCTCTCTCTCTTGTTCGCTCCCTCTCTCTCATTCTCTCCGTCTCGCTTTTTTCCTTGATTAGTCTTCTGTACTTGAACTCTTCACTTTTGGCAGCACACTCATGGACTTTGACTTAGAGGCCAGTTTGGCTTTGAGCATGTGGCATCAAAAACATTGAGCTTGCATAGTATTTGAAGACTGAGCACTTTGAGAAATGTATGAAATGCTGCAGACAGCATGTTAGGACACCAAGGGGGCTACAGTGTACAATTCCACCTGGTGAAATCCCTGGGAGAAATGTGTGTTTGCATATGTGATTGACACGCGTACATTTCTTAGTTCCATATGACATTAATTAATAACAGTTCATCATGTGCATTTTATAGATATGTACTGTGTAATTATATAAATTATATACTTAGCTCTATAATGTTTAGAAATATCAAACACTTACTGGTAGCATTCTTGTCTTCCTGCTACCAGATACCATATTAAATAACAATGATACATCAGAAACGGAACAAAAAGAGATTTCTTCTGCATGATTTTATCTGTCTGGTTTTTGAGTTGTACATAAAATGTCTTGAGGATGTGGACTTGTATTATTGATGTCTAGAGAAACTTACCAGATCATTTTGTTCAGAAATTATTTATCATTTATTCTGAAAATACAAAAGTGTTATCAGCTATATTTAGAAGAGAACTTGTTGGGTTTTATATTTTTATTTTTATATTTTTATTTCTGTGTGCTACTTAAGCTTGTCAGAGAAAAGGCAATTTTCACTTTTTGTCCTGCTTATCTCATCCACTAAATCTCATATTTTGATATGAAGAGTGTGTTTTTAATTAACAATGAAGGAATTTTGGGTGACTCTAAAATTAGCACTTAAAATATTATTCTGATACTCTTTACTAAGCATTTCATCCTGCATATTTATATTTTATTGTTGGTTGCATGGTTGATAGTGCATGACAGGTCAGAATATGAAATATGCTGCCTTGTTGCCACTTCATAAGTCTCAGCTGAGTTTGAAGTTGCTCAGGATTGGGCTCCATATCTGTACTGTTTTCTCACTTGTACAGCTGTTCCTGGCTGCTTCTTTTTCTTTTGGAAAAACAGAGATTTAGAAATTTACATAATCTGATCTACAGTCTTTACAAACAGAATTTCAGATGCTAATTTTCACTTGTTTGTTAATCAAAGGTTTTCAAAAGGCAATGTTAGTGTATTATTAATAACTTTAAAGTACATCCTGTTTATGAGGTAATAACCTTCTGTCATGGGCTGAATTGACTTAGAGTTTAATTAGCTCGGAATTTGTTTAATACAGAGTTAATTAACCTCACAGTGGCTGTGGAGGAGTTTTTGTTTCAGTTTGACTTTTTAATGAACCAACCTTTTAACGATCTGAAGTAACAAATGATGGATGTGCCCCCAAAAAACCAAATATATGTAATACATGTTAAAAGACCCCTCAAACTTATAAAATCAGAATTGATTATAAAAATCAGAACCTCTAAATGGACTATTTCCCTTTAAAAAATTAAATAATTGTTACTGTATAGTTTCACAGAATTCTATTGCTCAGCATGAGAATTGAGAAAGGAAAATAAGACAAGGAAATGCCATTATATAGACATATGTATATGCCTGTATGTCCATAGATGTAGAGTTTATTAGATTTTAACTATCATACGTTAATACATTTTTAATAGGGGTGTGGAACTGAAATACCTCTGTCTATTTTGAAACTGGAGTGGTTGTAATAAAGCGCAGAGAATATATCCCTATCTGTTTAAAGACTTGGTTATAGTATCTTAATAGCAAACTAGCACAAATGGTAGTGATTTAATATATGGAAGTTTATAATATAAATTTGAACGAACAATAGGACTCACGTTTGTAGTATCAATCTTTGAAACAACTTTGGGAGATTTTTTTCTTACAGCAGTTCAAAAAAAGATCAGTTTTGATGCTTTTCTTAGGCGAGAATCCCATTATCTGTGTTATACAGGAATCTTCTCATTTTGGAATCTAGGCATCTATATAGCTTCTTTCTAAATTAGCCTGTTACATTGTACTTAAATGTAATGGAAAAGTTCAGTGCAGTGTGTTTCTGTTTGTAACAGATACTGGATCGCAGTATCATAGGACAGCTCAAGCTGGAAAGGACTTTAAGAAGTCTCCAGTCCAACCTCCTGCTCAAGCTGGGTCAGCTGTCATGCTGCTCAGGGAATTTTCTAGGCAAGTCTTGAAAACCTCTAAGGATGGAGATGCTGCACCCACCCTGTACAACCTTTGGCACTACTTGACTGTTTTTGCAGTGAAAAACATTTCTTTTATATCCATTCTGAAATTCTTTCATTTGCATTTATGCCTGTTGTCCCTCACCATCCACCATGTACCACTGCGAAGTGCCTGGCTTCATCTTCTCTGGGTGTTCCCCATAGATATTGACAGGCTGCTCTTAAGTACCATCCCCAAATCTACCTCTTTTTCAGGCTTAACTAGCCCCAGTCCTGTAGCCCCTGCTCAAAGGGCAGGTGCTCTGGCCCCTGACCATCTTGGATAGTCCTCTGCTGAACTCCTTGAGCTGATTGGTATCTTAACTGATTTGGTGAACCCAAATCTGAATACAGCATCTAGATATCATCTCCCAGGGCTGAGCATGGGTAGACCAGCTTAGTGAGCTCATGTTTAGCTCACTGCC
>JAAGNO010011982.1:45419-70605 GCA_033439905.1 Ceryle rudis
ATACAGCATCTAGATATCATCTCCCAGGGCTGAGCATGGGTAGACCAGCTTAGTGAGCTCATGTTTAGCTCACTGCCCAACAAGCCCCCATGGCACCAGGCTTTGTCCCTGTACAGTTTTACAAGATTCCTGTTGGCCCAATTCTCCAGCCGATCTGGGTCCCTTTGGGTGGCAGTCTTGCCTGTAAGGTAAGGTATCAGCTTGTCCCCCTCAGGTTACTGTCATCTCCACAGTTGACAAGACACTGCTCAGACACTTCCCCTAGGTCACTAATAGAGATTTTAAACAGCAGGTTCCAAGATAGACCCCTGTCATGCTCCAGTTGTTATCAACCTCCAAAATATAGTACAACTCGATAACCACTACTAATTGAGGCCAACCATCCAGACAGTTTTTGTACCCATTTAGTTATTTTTAATTTTTTAATTGTATATTTTGAAGATAACAGTTTTCTTGGATAATAACTGGATCTACCACTACTGCTGTCAAATGAATGTTGCCAAAGTATATTTTAAAAATTAATTTTATATGTGTTTTTTAACAACTTTTTTTGTTATTCAGAATTGACTGTTCCAACTTCATTAGGCAATTCTCGAGTTTGCAATCTTGTCATCAGCTGGTTACTTCTGATGAAGTACCTTATGAAATCAAGAACAGTATTCTAGCATGGCTTATATATATATTGTAAAGTGCACAGGAATTTTTGGTAAACTTCATAAGATATACAAACAGGACACATAAGGATTCCAAAATTCTTTTTTCTTTTCTGTGGAGTGTGTTCAAAACATTTCAGCACGGACTAAATATGGATAATTCAGAAGTTCAACTGGTTTTCCTTCTGAGGTTTCTAAAGGAATTTTCATCTCATAAACAGTAAACATCTAGTAAATCTGAATAAAACTCACAGATCCATAAACAAATGTTTTGGCTAAGAGCTCATTTTTTACAACAGTAGAGAAGACATTCCATGTATCTGGAATGTTTCTGTGCAGAATTGTGTTTCTTGCATTTTATTTGGAGTGCAAGAAATGCAGTGGGCTTTCTGACATGCGCCATCTCAAACTGGTCTGAATCTGATGGGTTTGTCAGGTGGTATTATATTTGTGGGGGTGATTTCACATCTTCAAATACAATAGTGCAATGTGTGCTCACTGCCCAGGAGGCCAACTGTATCCTGGACTGCATCAAAAGAAGCATAGGCAGCAGCTTGAGGGAGGTGATTCTGCCCTTCTACTTCACTCTAGTGAGACCTCACCTGGAGCACTGTGTCCTATTCAGGAATCCTCAGCATAGGAAAGATGTTGACTTCTTGGAGTGGGTCCAGAGCAGGGCCACAAAAATGATTGGAGGGATGGAACACCTCTGCTATGAAGAGAGGTTGGGAGAGTTGGGGTTGTTCATCCTGGAGAAGAGAAGGTTACAGGAAGACCTTATTGTAGCCTTTTAGTAGTTAAAGAAGTCTTGCTGGGGACAATATTTTTAGCAGGGCTTGTTGCAATAGGACAAGGGGTAATGGTTTTAAACTAAAAGAGGGTAGTTTTAAACTAGATAGAAGGAAGAAATTTTTTTACAATGAGGGTGGTGAAACACTGTCACAGGTTGCCCAGAGAGGCAGTTTCTAATATCCCTATCCCTGGAAGCATTCAGTGGTCGGGTTGGATGGGGCTGTGATCAGCCCTGATCTGCTTGAAGGTGTCCCTGCTTACTGCAGGGGTTTTGGACTAGATGGTCTTTAAAGGTCTCTTCCAATCCAAATTATTCTGTGATAGTTGGGTCTGATGTTTCAGAGAGTTCTCTTTTCATCTTGTTACATTTAACACTTGTATGTTGCCTTTGGGCCAGATTAATCATTGGGTTGATACTGGGTTTCATTTCTGCACGGAGGCTTCTATTGTTTGGATCAGTTCCCCAGAAAACATGAAAATATAAGTTATGTTGATTTTCTTTAGTTAAATTCAAGCAAAATGAAGGTTTTTATTTTTGGAGCTCTCTCTATAAGATAAATGCCACCTCAATTTTTGATATAGCTTTTCTGTATATTTATTATTCACAGAACAGGGTTACCAGTTCAACATCCATATTCCTGTTGAAATTTGAAGTGTCCTTTAAACTTCACTTTGGGCAGAGTATTAAGGCTCCCTACTATCATTTGAAAAATGAAACCGTACTTTGTATTTATCCTTGTCTGTTTATGAGAAGCTGGCTCAGCGTTTTATTTCCTCCAAGTTAGACAACTATAAGGCTTTCCTCACTGGCCTGCCAAGTGGTCGCATTGCCAAGCTTGAGCAAAACTCTTTTGCCAAAGAAGTATATCTGGCAAAGAAAGACAGCAAATCTCCCTAATCCTAGCATCGCTGCATTGTCTACTCAGAAACAAAGGACTGATTATGAAGTTGACCTGTGAGCCCCTTCATGGTCAAGGTCCTGAATATATCTCCCGATTTAATTTTGAGTTATATCACTTCCAGGTCTCTGTGCTCTTCGGTGCCCTCTTAGTCCAAATTCCAATTGTGAAACTACAAACCTTGCGTGATGGAGGATTTTACTATTACATCCAACAGCTAAGAAATAAGCTGCATTTCTCTCTTTAGGAAGCTCATGCTCTTTGCTTAAATCTCCTCTTCTGAAGATTCACTTGTCTGTCTTTTTTTAGTGAGCAACTTTTTATCCACCATAACTCAGTCATTTGGGGACTCTAATATATTCTGTGCTGCTATGCAGATTGAATTGGTAATTGTAGTTTTAAGCAGAGACAGTTAAGTTTGTTTGTTTGTTGGGGTTTTTTTTAGTTTTTTTTAAAGAAAAAACAAACGACTTCAAAAAATAAATTACCTTTTCTGTCAAAAGACAAGGCAGTTAACAGAAAAAGATCTTTCCTTGACTGAAATATTTTAATTATCCAACTGCTTGCTACTTCGAAGTGAGGTTTTTCTAAGTCACTTCTTTGATGAATATGTTGTTTGTATAACTAAGGTTAATTGATGCTTGGACCTTAAATTAGATCTGATACATCTTGCTATAGACCATATGCTGCTCTAGAGTAAATATTTGTATCTTACCTCCACCTTTTGTTACAGTGTCAGAGAAAACCAAAAAAAATTCTAGCTTTCATCTCAGCATGGAAGGAGCAAAAATTCTTAATTGATAGTTGAAAGTTGCAGAAACTTCATTTCCTTATAAAAAGACTATTTCATTTTTATTAACCAGTTGTCCTTTGCAGAAAAAGGGTTTTTACTTTTTAAATGAAACACTAGAAATTAAATTGTTAATGTTAGAATATTTTAAATCATCCAAAGTGGAGGAGTGTCATGGTTAAAGAAAAAAAATGGCCTTTGTATCAATCTTCAAAATGATACAAAGAGAACAAGATGACATTTCTTAGAGAAAATGGGGCTGTGGTACTATAGACACAAAATAATGTCAGTCTGGATAAGACTTTTAGCTATTTGGGTCTTGGAGATATTATACAGAAAGAATAGGCAAGATTTAGGTATAAGCTGAATGTCCCAGTTTATAGTAAGGTATGCTGAAGCAGCCGTTAGAGAGGTAGAGTTAGGATGATGCAGCAATGGAAAAAGTGAGAGGATGAAAAGGAAGAGAAAGCTTTGGAAAAAGAATATGGTCAGTGTTGAAGAAAAACGAGAGTGGAGATAGACTGCTGACTGTGGAGGGATTAGAGATTGTGGTGAGGAGAGTTATAGTGAGTGCAATTGTGGAAGTTAAATGAAGACTGTCTGGATGATTAAGAAACTCAAATGACAATTTTAAATTATGTATTCCATACTTCGAGAGGCATGAGAAATGGGGTGGAAGGGCTAAGGAAGCAACTGGGAAAGTTGTCTTGTGGTATCAAGGTGACTGCAAAGGACAGATGTAAAAACGCTAAGACATCTGTGCTAATAAGTGTATATTGTATTACAAATAGGGCAAACTTTAACAAGTCCTGAGCCGTTTGGTGCATCACAGAGTAACCAAACTGAGTTCAGTAGAACTGAGCAGGTCACTGTGCAGGTTTGGTGGGAGACAAGAGAGGTGACAGATAGTTCTTCTCCCTCCTCCCAGGAGGAGACTGCTTGTCTAAGTAGTATTTGTGCTATTCTACCTGCAAGAGTGGTACCTGCTAGTGTCTGCATGCTGGGCCTTCTAAGGGAACGTGTATGTAGCAACACCATGGTCAGTTCTTGCCAGTTATGTAGCAGTTTGGTTTTATCAATAGAGGTTTAATTTCAACAACCTCTTAATAGCCTTAGATGTACTGTATAGCAGCAACAGATTCTGTGCAGCCGCAGCTACTACCAAAGCAAAGAGTTTAAAAGTTTATACAGTGCTCAGGTGAGTGATGAGGAGGTTTATGCAATGACTGAGACAAAGGCAGAGCTCTGTGTTTGACTAAGCATACCTAGAGGAAGGCTTTTGCAGTATTAAGACATTTTTAGCAGTGCTTATGGGAAGGCTACAAAGAGTTAAATTCTCTATATTAAAAATGTCTATAATACGTATTTATGTGTGTTGGTTTTGTATAGGAAAGATACATGTATTCCTATTGTGTCAGGAAAGAAAGGAAGGAGTGTAGAGTTATGGAGAAGAAAAAGGGAGGTGGTTTCAGTGATGTATCTACTTCTGATAAACATAATTGGCTTATATTCATGTGGAACTTCCATGGTCATTTTGTTTTATATGCTAATATGAAATAAAATTCTATGCTGGGTGATAGTGATTGGTTAGGATATTTTTTTTTCCTACAAGTTAATAATTATTCGTAAAATGAACAGCAGTTATTTAACTTTTCACTAGAGAAGGAAAGAGAGTGGAGGAGGAAATGAAATATTGTTAAATGGGAATCACAGAATGGTAGGGGTTGAAAGGAACCGCAAAAGGTCATCTAGTCCAACCCCCCTGCCAGAGCAGGATCACTTAGAGTACATCACATAGGAACAAGGCCAGGTGGCTTTTGAAAGTCCCCAGGGATGGAGATTCTACCACCCCTCTGGGCAGCCTGTTCCAGTGCTCTGTTACCCTCACAGTGAAGAAGTAATTCCTCTGTACATGTTTTTTCAAAATAACAGAAAATATTACTCTCAAAGAATTTAACTCGATGCTACCTGTACTATAGTATATAGAAACACCATTACTGTATAAAGATAGGGCTTAGTGTAAAAAAATTTATGAACATAGTATTTTCCTTTTGAGTTTCTAACAGGTTAATTTCTTACATTTTCCCTTGTGGATTACAAATCAAATACTGTAATATAGGAGGTATTAGCAGTCCTTTGTCAGCCAACTGAATGCAAAGTTTCTGCCAATTAAAACAACATATATAGTTCATATAAACTCATCCACTTCAATGTACCAATATTTAAGGTGGATTTGAACTATTATATTATTGCAAAACACACTATTTGTGTATATTTACATATACAAAATAAATTTAATGTAGCAGTTCTAGATAATTAAGTTGTTCTCAGTTTATTTTTGTGATAAGTGATCATATGTGGAGTCCAGGTCATATTGTAACTTTCTTTTAAGCAAAAAAAGGTGGCATTGATTCTTTTGTTGTTTGACCGTTCAAAGTGCAGCTATAATGAAAACAAGTGTTCCGGTGTTTTAAAGGAATGGTTGCAGAGAAAGGGATTGATCTCATTGTCAGTCCTGTTATATGTGACATGTTGGAGAACTGACCTTTTGCAGCTTGTTCACAAGGCTTTATCTTCCCTTCTGAAACTATTACTTTTTCCAGTAGAATTTCTTCAGCTTTTCTGCCCATGCCCAAGTAGATGGTAGAAGTTTGTATAGAGCTTTGGTTTTGCATACTGAAAACTTCAAGTTGGAGCTTTCCCTATGGGCTTTCCCTCCTCTTCATGATTTCCTAAAACATGTGATACATCTTCAGGAATACATTTGCAATGCAGTTTAAAAAACAAACTAACACCTTCCCCCTTCCCCTCATCAACCTGAACACCCAGCCCATGTGATGTCTTGGAGAAATTATCTTCATCATTATTCACGCCTTTATTTTTCTTTGACCATGTACCTCATTGTTTTCATTCATTGTAAGTATCATTGGACAACAGTCAAATAAAGGCCTATCAGAGCACAAGTGCCTATTTAAATTAAAGGAAAGCAGTTAAGAGTTTTTAGATGCTAATACTTTGTTCAGATGTTAGCAAATGACTTACACACATGTAGGCAGTGAGAAAGAACAGTACGTGCTTTTGGTAATACGTGATCTGGGCAGCACAAGAAAAGAAAGGAAGCTTGGAAAGTGTAGTGTTGTGTTTTTGGCAATATTTTGCTTCACACAGTGCTGCCAGAGCAAGAACAGTAGCAGACATTGTCTAAAGCGTCTCTGACCATCCTCTGAACTCTTGGACCACCCTATGGATGGATGATTGCCGGGACATTTATTTCAGGGGAAGAGTCTCTTCCTCTGCTGTTGCATTTTTGGCTGCCTTGTCCTTAATCAGAGTGTGTTTCTTTTCGAGGTGTTAATCTCCCTGCTTCTCCCACAAATGTCATTTGCACTGTAGGCACTCACTACAGAATTCCTCTGTCCTTCAGGTTGCAACTTCCATTTCAGATTTCAGTCTTATTTTTACTTGGCTTACAAAAATAACTCATAAATCCAGAAAACCTTCTGAACAGTCTTACAGGCACCAAGCACCCAGCAGGAATTAAAATCTTTTTCTTTCCTGATAGCATACATTTTTTTTCATTTCCTGGTTTGCAAGAGCAGAGAAATGAGAAGGAGGTCCAGGGAAGCCAAGCAGAGCATGGCACAAAAGTGCTAACAAGAGCAAGGCACCTTAAAAGCTGTTAGAAGCAGCTGCATTTTGAAGTTGATGAAGGAAATACAGAAAGCTATTGACTAAGGCCAAATGCAGCCTGAAATTCCAGAAGTGACCTGCTGTAAACCCTCTCAGCAAGCTAGCGATCTCTGGGCGTTTAATGCTGACATGCTCTGGGGCATATGGAGAACAGCCAAGCACCACGATGGCTGAATATTAAGAAAATAAGCAAGTTCTCATGTGGTGGTTTTGCTGTTTTGCATGTCTCTGGAGTATATTCATAGTAGTAAAAGATGTGACTCTACAGCACTGCTGAAACTGTAGTTAGATAACCACTGGTGCTGGTAGCAACTCATTATTTCTAGGAGTAAGGGTGTGAATCCAGTGGTTAAAACAATTCAGAGGCTTTTTGAAATGGATCATAAAATGCTTCGTGCAATGCTAAAACCTGCTTTCATTGGCTGATGCTACAAACTCCTGAGACCTTTGCCTTCTTATCATCATTTTTATGTCAACGATAGCTGAGAAGTGTTCCTGATTTTATAAGTGGTCTTACAGAAAGTAGCAGACAAGTGCTAGTTTTCTCATATCTCTAATTTTGACAGCTGTAGGCATCTAAGCCCAGTCCATTGATATTCTACCTGACAATTACAAGTTCCAATGCATCGTCTACTTTAAATATATACTATCCAGTATATTTTTTAAATATGCTTTTCTCTTTTAATGAATAGAAAATAAGACTAAAACTTTTTAAAATAGATAAAAGTAATGCAGGCACAAAGGAGATTTGCTTTATAGGTTGTCAGTAAAATACAGTCATGGTTTTTATGTAGCCATCGCATGATGTGTTCATTATAACGTACTATACTTTTTCAGCCAAGGTAGAAGGAGTGCTTTTGCAGATGTAGTTTGTGTGGTGCTACAGAAGACTAAGGATTTCATTCTGTCTTCTTTATATCCTGAGTGAATTAAACTTGGGAGAAAGAAGGGGACACATAATAGGGCTCTCTTGGGCAGAGCTTGGCAGGAAGGTATAGTGGCCTTTGAAACTTTAGGAAGTGTTCTTTGATTCTTTCTAAACTACAGTTGTGTAGTGGTTTAAAAAAAAAAAGAAAAAGAAAAAGTTACGTAATACAGTTTCTGTGACATAAATAAGCTTGTTTCCTTTTAGCCTCTAAATAAATAATACATTCCCAGTTTTACATTTCCTGTAACAAAGTAAAATGTGAATAGCAATATAAAATCCCAAACATTTTGATCCCTTTTATATTTTTTCTTGCCATTCTTGATGCTCGGAGACTAATACCAAGTGGAATTAAACACCTGCAGCTCTCACTTCAAGTTTTGCTGTATACTAAAGATAAAGGATATTGCAGGTGTTCTATACTTCCCGGAACTTATCCCACATGCCATCGCCTATCTGGAAAGACTTACTGTGCAGGCAATCTCAGACTGAGCTTTTCATTGCTGGATGTACTTAAGGCTTTGAATGTATGATATTCTGGGTTTATTCCCCTCCCTCAATGAAATGTTCATTTATGTCATTGCTGAAGTTATTGGGATGGCTTAAAACTGTTTATATACGAAGATCTCATATTGGGATGTTCTGTAACTTCTTTGCAGGGAATGATTATTTGTTAGCCATCAGCTATATCCTCTCTGTATCACCTGTTATCTCCTCTTGCCTGATGACTTTACTGCTCTTGCCCATGATTCTAAATTTCTACATGAATAATTGGCATCTTCTTCAGGTTGAGGAAATAGTGTTGTTGTTGAATTGATTTTGCATTTTATTTTGGTTCTTGGAGAATAGTGATACCAACCATCTGATTATTACAAATTTATTATTAATAGCAAACAGCACAGAGTAAAAAGCATTCTGGTTAATGTTCTCTGCATCTGAGTTGCATCTTAGATCTGGGTGGTACTTTCTCATTTTCCCGGAACTATTTTCTGTTAGAATTGAGCCAGACATTCTTTCTAACCTTTTCAGCTGCAAGGAAAAAATCAGCTAGTTTTGCCATTTAAGAATTCTGGCCTTTCACTGGAACCTTTATATGGTCCAAAGTATATTATTTCAACCATGCGGTGTTAATGCAGAGCTATCATATATTAATATAAGAGCCAAAACAGGGCATGTGGGTTTTGGTGCATAATTTAGGATACTTGTATTATCATTAAAAAGGGAATTGCATGATCTTGCACATGCTGCTGAAGGAATGAGTTCTGACATTTGAACTGAACTTCAGTCCAAACAGAAGCATGTAAGAAATTACAGGTAAATTATGTGGTAGGGAAAAGTGGGAAATGGTACAAGTACTAAAGTTCAAATTAATGTAATGAAATTAATCATTATGAACATATGCAGATCAAGGGAAGATCAAGCCCTTCATGGTCATCATGCATAAGAAAATAACGAATGTATATTTTGCAGGCCATACTAGTGGATGGTGGGAGAGGGAGAAAAGATGGGACAATCCTCTTACCTCTTTCAGCCAGCCCTTCCATTGCTGTACCTGTATCACTATTTAAACAAAATAAATTACCCAGATAACACTTAGTATCTAAAACTCTTTGCAAACAATTAATGATTTTCCACAGTTCCATTTTTAAGAATTTAATTCTCAAAAATGTTTATAAAATTAAGTGAAAAGCCAGATAGAAGTGCAGGCCTTAGCTTTGAATCAGACCCTAAATATTTTTCTACATCTGTGGTAATGCCCATATTGCATTGCTGCCTGTGATCATCTTTGCTCTAGTGCATATCAGAAATAGCTCACACAAGTCAGAAGAGGTACACAGTTGTACAACTGGTAAGTGTCACTAGCCTGAGAATGACACTCTAGGTGTTACAGACTCTTTTGCAAGTGTGTAGGTTTAACTAAGGGTACACTGGAATGATACTCAGTTAACTTTCAATGTCTTTGGTTTTAATAACACTGGAAAGTCATCTATCAAGTTTGCCTCTAAGGGTCTTGGGTTTTTTTATGTGTTTTATAACCTGTTAGACCAGAATGTAAATTGGCTTTAGCTGAGTTTCACTGAATATATTTACAGCTGTTGGAATTCCTTGGATTTTTTTATTATTTTTTGTTTGGTTGGTTGGTTTGGTTTGGTTTTTTTGGGTTTGGGGTTTTTTTTGAGTTTCTCCTTATACAAAAACCAGACAGAAAACTCTGGTCCATATGCAATATGTACCCTTTCTGATGAATACAGATTGATAATACACAAAATAGTCACATACCACATTTTCTTGCTTGCCTTTTAAAAATTCCCTTAAATATTTACAACAAGATAAATCATTTAACATTTTAAATTTTAATTATCTGCAGAAATCAGCACTTAGTATTCTATGCCAAACTTTTAAACTCTGCATAGATTCTGAGTTTCCTCTAAATAGACTTCAGTTAGGCTTTTTGCTCTTTTTTTTTTTTTTGCTGGGGAATAACTGAAAGTATAAAAGACCTATCTGAATCACCATCTCCTTCTCCAAAAAGGGGCAAGTTTACATACCCAGCAGCCTTTGAATTCTTGATACGCCTTCAGAAGTGTTCAAATATTTGTTTTAATAACTGTTAAGAATTTATTATGTTGCGTTAATTGTGTGCTCTGTATGTTACTAAATAATGAGTTCAACATATTAATCTTTCATGTTATTGTTGTTAATGCTATATTTAGGAATGAAGCATTAATTAAAATATTCCTTTAAAGATTTTTCTAAGAGAAAGCATTATGTATACATATCAAAATACATATTTGATCTGTGGGGAAATGGTTGCAAGCAAAGTTTTGATATAGCATATGCTGAACTTGAATTAAAAAGATTTTGGTTATGTAGAGTCCAAATTACCTTTGACATATTTTTGCAGGTTAGTTACAAATTCTCAGCTAAACATAGAGCTCTTCTTTATCTTACTGCCTAACATCAGATTTTAATCATATTTTGTACCCACAGGGTTTTAGGTTTCCAACAGGCCACCTGTCTCAGACATTAAAAAATTCACAGGACAGATGGGAAGGTGAAAGCAGTTGTCCTTGGATAAAGAAATTCTTACACTGCAGGAACAGTCACAGTCAAGGCTGGCCAATATATCACACATATACCCCTTTCTTCTAGCATTGCTGTATCATGATTGCAAATTTCGCTTTAGTAGTATAAATACAGAATTCATCACTTGCCCTTTTTCAATAGCACGATTTGCAAAATCTGTCTCTTTTCCACGTGATCTATGAATCACTGAGGGATAACATGACATGCATAGTACTTCAGCAAATATAGTGTGTCTTGTACCCATACCAGAGCTCCTAGAATTCCTATGTTGTTTATTAATGACACGAGTGTATGACTATTCATTTGTGCAGACCTCTGACACTGGTTTGATAAGTGTGATGTATTTTAATATGACAAATGTGCCAACCTAAAGAAAAGTGGTTATTGGAAAGTGTAAAATGGTGATGCTTCCTTCCATGTATTGTCACTGTTTCCCACAGAGATAATAGTATCTGAACATCACTGGCCAGTACAATGTAACAGACCAACTCTCAATACTATAGAGCAAACACTCAGCAGCATTTTAAAATTAGAGAGGCAAATTCTTACCTCGGGTCTATGTATCCAGTTTTCATTGACCCAGGTATTTAAGAGCCAACAAATTAATTGGAAGATCAATTTACTATGTTCGTGATGAACAAGGGAACACGCCAAACAGCAGACTCTCCTGTATTTGGCTCCTGTGAAGATCCCCATCTACTTTGGGATCTTTCTCTTTAGTGTCAGGGAATAGTAGAACTTTAATGGCAGTTCGAGAGCTGTTAAGTGTGCACAGGTTTAATAACAAGTATTAAGACTGAGGTTTCACCTGATCTATATGATAAAGGGGGGCTATCATGTGGCCTGGACAAGTGCCTGTGCAAGTGCCTCAGAACTGCTGTCTAGCCTGTGGCACTGAGAAAACTGCGTTTCCCTGCCTAGCTATTCAAGTTTCTAGATAAATGCTTTAAAAGTCCAACAGAAAAAAAGTAAGAATAAATCACATAGTAGCTTTTGGAGCTTGCAGATTCATATTGCAGATGGCTTTCCAGTGTGGTTTTTGTTGTACACTAGCTACTAATTTAATTACTGACTAGGGTGGAATCAGTCCCTCTGCCTGCTTTCCAAGCATATGCCCTGATCACTAGGTAGGGAGGCTGTGCCTGTCTACATGTTCTTTCTCTCTGGCCCAATTAATGCTGATTCTTTTACACAGAGTGCAGGACGAACTAAGAGTGTCCACTCCCTCTGAAAGGGGTGATGTTGATGGTTAGTGTGGGCCCTTAGGGTTTGATCCCTCAGGCAGGGGAGGAAATTGAACCTGCTACCTCTATTTTTCATGACTGTTCTAACCAATTACCTGCTGCGTGAATAGAAGAAGAATGTGGTGTTCTCTTCTAGCTTCTGGTTTTGAATAAGGTCATAGCTGCAAAACCTAGCCATGGAGATGTGATTTAGGCAGGATCTGAGGATGCATCAGATCAGGGCATGTTACTGGAAATAGGTGTCAGTGAGATATATAATGACTGTGCCCTTACCTTTCATGGGTGAGAGCAAGAGCAAGGATGTTTCAGGCATGAAAAGAAGTTGAATTGTAAAGGCCTGGGGAGCCTGTGGGAACTGAACAGTCTCATTGTTCAGAAGCTTTCAAGATTTACTTGGACCTGAAGGAATACGGTTCTGATGCTAGGTGCCTTCCAAATTTCCAGCTTTTTGTGTCCCAGTCCTGTGGCACTTATTTCTTAATTAATGCTTGTGAAGAGTTTCATATGGAAAGTCCTTTGGTTATCTTGTTGAGGTAATGGTAGCAAGCTGAAACACAGGAAGTTCCACCTCAACATGAGGAAAAACTTCTTCACTGTGAGAGTGACAGAGCACTGGACCAGGCTGCCCAGAGAGGTTGTCTAGAGACCCACCCGGATCTGTTCCTGTGTGGCCTGCCCTGAGCGTTCCTGTGCTGGTGGGTGGTTGGACTCAAGGATATCCAGAGGTCCCTTCCAACCCCTACCATATCATGATTCTATATATAGGTAATTCCACATAACCTGGTAGTGATGTGTCTAGGTCCTTTTGTAGAGATAAGGATCCTCTTCAAAATGCTTTGATCTCTGAATGTATCTAATAAATAGGATTGGAAATGACTTGAGTCTGGGGAAAAGAAACCCAAAAGGTTATGTACTTCTGAGCATGGATCTTTGCTATCAGATGCAATCTAATCTTTTCTTACGAACTTGCTTGGCTGCTTTAGATCACGGAGAATGCATGACTCTGTCTCTACTGTTGTCTGGCACAAATTGTTATTCTTTTAGTAGGTAACAGACCAGTGTATCAATGAACTCAACACGGGAAGATGGATGACAAAGCACTGGTCCTCTTAACAAGTGTGAGAGAGTTTCCTTTATAGTCACTGGGGTGTCTGTTTGTGGGATAGAATCATAGAACCTGAATACATCTGGTTCACTAACAAACCTGACTTGTTTGTTCATTATCTACTGACTTTCCTGAATGCTTTTTTTTTTTTTTCTGTAGAAAATGTATTCTGACCAAAAAAAAAATCAGCTTTCCCCCCCGCCTTTGTCCTTAATAAATATGTTTGTTTAGAAATAAGGATGTAGAATGACAAGCATGCCTAATATTGAAAGACAGTATACTTGTGCCTAATACATTAGAGCAATTGTTCAAGAATAATTCATCTTACATGAAGATTACCCCTGTAAGGCTGCCAAGGTCACAGGGACTTTAGATTACTGGCTGCATAAATGCTTCTTATGTGTTTGAAAGAGGTAGCCTTAACATTTTGTTACAGTTCTTTGAAACAATTAAGTTTGTTTATTTTTTAAGCTTTGTATTCCCTACTTAAATATTTGATTTTTTTCCCTTGTTTTCTCCTTGTCTTTTTATTATTCATACCATTGTGGTAGAATTACTACTTGACTACTTGTGTTTGCTCCAAATGTGGGTTGCTCAGCCCAGAGGTGGGTTGTGAATGAAACCATTGGAACTGCTGGTTTATAGTGTATATGTCAGTAAACCTTGTACAGAAAATGTGAGGAGTGAGGAAGGATGTGAGCCTACCACAACTGCAGGACCACCCCTCTAATTCAGTGTTCTTAAAAGAAGCCTCATTCATACATTTAAAGTAGTGAAGCCATACCTAAGTCTTAAGATTCAGGCATTTCAGACACATGACAAAAGTTTAAAGTAGAAATAGGAAATGTTTTGACAAATTGTGCCCTGCATCTATTTTAGTGAAGGTAGCTTCCCTAAATGAGATAAAGGCCAAGACCTTTGTTTTCTGTAAATCTAGGAAAGCCTTTTTAGATTGCTAGAGATAAAGGACGTTACACGAATTCAGAACTGGCCTATAAACCCCTTAAATATATTTTCCCTTTTTCCTTTCAAGCTATTTGTTCTCCTGAAATGCCTAGTACCTGCAGTTTTTCTAAGTAGCAACAAAATTTTTGTCTGGTAACAAAATGGAATTAATTTTTGATGTTTTAGAAAACAACGCTGCTGTGGACTGCCTGTGATCCACTGGTCTCATTGGTGTCTCCAACTAGTTTTAGGTTGCTTGATTGTATTAAAAGAGGCTTTGCAAATGATAAAAATTTAAACACTAGTACTTATATGGATAATAAAGCGGTAGTTTTAACAGGGATTTATGTGATTCTGAACTGGGAGAAAGATGGCCTGCAGAATCATATTTAAGAAGGAGAATTTCTGCACAAGGCTGTTGCCTAGAATGTTAGTTTGCAGCTGCAAGGTGTTTTGGAAACCCTTGCCATGGTTAAAGAAAAAAGTTGGATGTGAATCTCTATATTATAACTACTATGGGTAAATCCTATGACTATCAGTATAATCCCATCACTGAAGAGTTTGCATGTTATATCTGTAAATGAATTAATTATTTGATGCCAGTTTTCTAGAGGTTTGCTACTTGTGTAGTTAAAAACTTCATGTGTTCATTCTTTACAAAACTGAAATGGAGAATGAGCATTTGACAAACATTTGACATGGCTACATTATTGCATAGGCCACTTGCATTATCTTGCACAGGGAGGGAGAACACTCTGTTTGTAACATCATCACCAAAAAGAACATAGACCTCTGAGATAGTTACTGTTGACAAAGAAAGTGACTGGCCCCATGACACCAGCATGAAATCATGAAAGCATCTCAACTCATGAACAACTTGCACTTAAAAAAACCATGTAGAATTAGTTTGGTTAGAAAACCTCTGCACCGTTCATTTATTATTTAATCTTATTTTACTTTGTACAGACAAGCTATCTGGCCTAGTGTGAGGCTTCACACAGCCAATTACTTCAAGGTGTTTAGTCCATTTATTATTTAAAGCATAAATCTTGTACAGGTTGTCCATTGACGACCCTGTGAGGAGTCTATAGTAAAAGCCTTTCATCATTGCTGACTGACTCATGCACATGGACCTACCTGCTGAGCTAAATAGGCCAGGAGAACTGATGGATTTGTAGAATATTGGATTTAATAACCTTTTTTTTTATATGCTTAAGTGATGGAAGTTAGTACATATAGTTGAAGCACAGTGTTAGGTTTTAAGAAGAAATGGAATTTTATATAGCGTCATGAATTGTATTTAGTTCTGCTAATTGAATACAGTGCGCTATTTATTTTGCCTGCTTAAAATGTATTTTTAAAGCATTCTCTTATGTATTTGAATAAATACAGTGTTGCTATAGGAAGCTACCTAATGTATTTAATAGAATATTCATAGAAATTCCCTTTTTAAGATACAGGTTCTGTGGTTATGTTTGTTCTCCACCTCTTTCTTCAAATCATTCCTCTCAGGCTGATTTTTAACTCTAATGCAGTGATACCAGGAAAATGCTCTCTGAATGGCTTGGAAAGAAACTTGCTAAAGTATAAAATAATGCACCGATTGCATCTGATGGGTTTATGTGCTATTAACAGTGTCTGTCCCGCACTGAATGTGCCAGGTATTTAACTGGGGACTGGTACTAATTTCAGAGCTAATACTGAGCCGTTCCACATCAATGCTTACAGCAGGTGGTTTGAATTGACAGTGTAAAGGGAAGAAAGAAAAAAAAAAGTGAGAGAAAATTACCATTGTACTATAGAATTTCTCTGATTGAATTGACTGATTATACTGTCAAAAGAGCATTGGGAAACTGGCAGTGTTTATGAAGAGGAATGAAATAACAGGATCCTTTTAGAAAGAGGTTCTGTGACTTAGCACAGTCAAATAGTTCAAAACAATAAGATTTGATGTTAAAGGTTTTTATCTAGCACTTAAGAAGTGTGTGTGTTCTCCAGTTTATGACTTTAAAGCTAATATCCTGTGTTAACTGATCCTGTATTTTTCTTACTCTATACTCTCCCCTTTTCAATACTCAAGTAATTCAGATTGAATCAACGTAGGTGATTCAACAGAGTGAATCCCACCTTTCCATGCTACCTTTGTTCTTGAGGTTAGAAATAAAACAAAAAACAAATGAAACAACCAAAAAAAAGCCAATCCACCCCGCACCTTCCAAAGCCAACAGCAATATTGTGTTTGAAAAGCAAGGTGTGTAAGACACCTGGAGAATGTATATAAAAAAGGTGTACTCAGTGATTTACTGGATTACAAAGTTGTCAGATATATAAACAAACAAAATAAATTATGCCTTAAGCAAATCTTCTCAACTGTGTTAATACCTACTTCCACTCACAGCTGAACTGTTCTTTTAATACTTGACTTCAATGGAACAAGACCAGACACAAATCAGAGAAACAGTCTGAATGGTTTCTTCTGGTAACATAAATTAAATTGTTCAGTAAAGCCCAATTACCCTGTTCATTTTAAGTTGTTAACTATGCTCTGTGATAGTACTAGGATTTTATTTTTTCCTTTAAGTTCATGTCTGATGGGACAAATTTTTTCTTGATTGTATATCCCCACTGATTTCACCTGGTGGAATTTGGGACTTACCATCTGCTCCACTAAGGGATTGTGTACCTTTTTGCTGATAGCACCAGTGACCAGAAGAATTTTCTCTCTGCATAGACTCCAAAATTGGAAGATAACAGAAGCAGCTTTAAAAAGGCCTCCAATCTGCCCTTGCAAGGGTGGCATAGAATTTCATGAATGCAAATAAAGTAAATATAGCCCAATTCTTTCTGACATTGCAAACCAGAATTGACATAAGAATTTTTCTTCTAGTTTTCTAAAAAGAAAGTTGGCTCATGAAGAATAAGAACTAAATAGAAACAATCTATCAGATATATCTTATAAATCAATCTAGAAACTTATTAACATTTTGCTTTTGGAAATGATGGCAGTTAAACTTATTAATGAAATTGTGCTCAACCTGTGAAGAGAGGACATAGTACAGGCAGTCTGAATAGATACACTCATATTTGTATAAGAAATGAGAGACTGTTGGTTTTTTTTTTTTCCTTCATGACATTTGTGGTTTATATAATTGGGATACCAGTGAAAGATAGGCTATAATGGAAGCTGGAATTGGGGGGAAGTGGAGAGCAGCCTGCTAATCTCTTTGCAGTCTTATGACAGAACGTTCTATATAATCTAACACGTACATTGCAATACAGTATGCATAAACATTTGTACGAAAATATAATGGTAGTAGGAAGCTTAATTCTGTAAGGAAAGGAAAATTTCTCCATTTGAAAGTGTATTGGAACATGTATGCATTTGATGCACCATTTATAACATTGAAGGCTATGGCTACATAATAGTTATTCCAAAATGCCATTGCAAACCAGCGGGAAACTACATTCCATAGGATTTCTGTGGCGACTACAGAGAATTTGTTCCATTCCTTCCAGAGCAACCAGTTGTAACTTTTAATAGCTTTAGGGCTAATACATGAAGCTATATAGTTCTTGCCATTGAACTGTAGCACTGAAAGCAAGTGTCACATAAATACAACAGGCAATATATTTTATAATCTTCAGGCTTTATCAGACCATTTATAGTTTGGCAAATGTAGCAGTAGAATCTGGGAAAAAATACAGTATCTTTAAATTGTTCTCTTATGTCAGTCAAATTGTACAATCATTTCTTCTCTTTGCATTTGAAAGAAAACCAATCCTTACTGCTTTGGGCTTTTGCTAGTTGTAAATGTTGATATTACAAGGCGAAAAGTATTTTGTTTAGACAATGTTTATCTGGGAGGCTCATTTGCTCTAAGTTGGTCTCCAGGCTCTTTACCCATCTGAAAGGGAAAAACAGTATGAAAGACAGCCTTACTGATGGATTCCTAAGTTTGACTTCCCTTTTTCTATGGAATGAAGAGGTATCTCTTATTATTTCATAACTGACAGAATGAATGGTGTAGATTGTCATATTTATAGTGTGAGGGGAAAAAAGGTAATACCACGTAGAATGTAAAACAAAAATAAAATTAACAGTGCATTGTATACAAGCAAAAAGAGGTTGATCTGATTGCTATTCATTGCTCAGAACATATTGCAACGTGGAGATTAAGGATCAATTCTTCTTTTACTAACTGTCACTTTCCTTACCTAGGATTAGTTTTTGGCATAACTTGAAGATCTCAGTAAGTTTTATTTGGCTGTCGATTTAAGTTGATGCAAGCTGGTGAAAGTCCATTTATGCAAAAAGAAAATCAGTAGTACGTACTAAGCTTTGCTGAAGATTTTGCTCTTTTTTTTTTTTCCTCAGGAACTTCTTATATATCATTATTGTGCATGCACATTTGTTTCCTATTCCTGCTCTTTAAACTTCATTTCTGCTTGTGTCATGGTTTCTTATTCCAACTCGTGGTGTCACAAGAGCGAGCACTTGATAGCAGGTGAATTGCATGTATCCAGAACCAATAGGGCGTTACATTTGTAGAATGAACAGTAAAACATTTTCACACAAGAGAAAAATAATTCTAAATAAATGGAAACTTTATAACTTGCATGATGCAGTTCTATGTGGGGGATGTGCAAAATAAATAAAAAATAGAAAGTAGGAGGGATTTTCTCCATTTTTTTGAAAACAGAAATGGAAACATGACCCATGGACAATGCTTCAGGAATGTTGAAACCATTCTTTACATCTGCCCCAACTCAAATTTGCCAATTGTTAAAAAAAAAAAAGAAAAAAAAAAAAAAGCTCTGCTGATTTTTTTGAATAATCACTAAAAATCAGTTGAAAACTACACTCATAGCAAATTGGAAATGGCATACAGAAGACAGTTTACTTTGGAAAGGTTGAAACTTTGTTTTTCAGTATTTTGGGAGTTCTGTAGCCCTCTGGTGGAATGTAAGGAGAATCTACAAGTAAAATATTTGATAATCAGTTATTATTCAGTCATGTTTTACTAGATAGCTGCATAATATATTCTTACTCTAGCTGCTTATGCAGGAGTGGTGGAGTCAGCCATAAAGCCCGAGTTTCCAAGAATTGCTTGGAAAGTCTGGATTGGTTTTTTTTGTTTTGTATCTTGCAACAGTGCAGGACACAAGGTAAAAAGTCTTAAGTAATTTGACTGGTTGGGGAGAGATTGCTTGATGCAAAGGGTACCAAGAAATTTCCATGTCCTGACCAGAAGTGTTCAGCCTTCCTTATCAGAGACGTTCAGTCTGTGTCTCAGAAAAGATGACCCTGTTAAGAACAACTGAGGTGTTTGATCAGGAAGCAATACTTAGTTCTGACAAAGAATTTTTTTTTTTTTTTCTTGCCAAGAGAGTGAGTGAAAAGCAAAAGATCTTCCAGGGTTCTGCTCTGATAACAGAGAAAGGAATAAATAGTGACGTAGTAGTGTAGCATCATGCAGTCTTAATAAGAGAAAGTGGAAGCCAGTTTCCCTGTAGCTAGTATAGTAGAGCTAAAAGAAGAGCACAGAAACAGCAGTCTTTTGTGGTGAGGGTAGGAAGACAGCAACAGGAGAGGTCCTTCAAGAAGTGGCAGGACATTAGCAACTTGTTTTTCAGGTGGTATAGCCTCACTGCAGTCAATTTTTAGAGAAGATACTGGGGCATGACTACTATTGGATGTACATGGAAGGGGGTCTTGTCAGAGTGAACAGAAAGGCAAAGAACAGTAAAGTCATGGTAAGAAACAATAAAAATTTGGAGTTTTGGGAGTGGGAAGATTTGCTGAATACCTGTGTGAGGATGTGCTGAATACCTGTGTGAGGATGAAAGGAAGACAAATTAGTTGATTCTGGTGGGAAGAAGCAAGGGGCTTAGGCTCAGCCCTAGACTCTGGTTTTACAAGAGCTGTGTTTGGAAAGAAGGTAAACATGGGTGCTTTTTCAGGAGTGGGGGTTCTGAAAGCAGGACTTGGAAAGTACTCTATTCCTGCTGCATGGTCCAGCTGATAGAAGAAAAAAACCTCCAAACTGGTGGATCTGAAAATTTCTAAGAATTTGCAGTAGGAATTGCGCACAGAATCTCAAATTTGACAGTATGGGAGTTAGCAGTGACCAGGAAGAGAAATAAACAGCAAATCTAAGTAGTCAAACCCTTCTCATTGTGGACCTGGCAGTTTCTAGTTGTTTTAGTGCCTAGCTGAAAACAATTTTCATTATGACTCTACAGTCATATATGATATTTACAGATGTTCCTGGTCTCTTAAATAAATTAGTTAACTTTGTCAGACAACAGGGGAAAATTCTGTGCTTGTGGCAGGAGGAGTATAGTTTTACCTATAACTTCAAACTGAAAAGAAGGTAGACCAGCAGTACAGGGCAGGCTTTTCCATATCCTCTATTCCTCCATTACCAACTCAGTTTCTATAGGAGGAGAATGTGTTTCTTGCAGAATTTATCTACTCAAAAGAGTTTCAGAGCAGTATAAAGGTCTTGAAACAGTTGTCAGAATTTCTTGTTTGACCGTTAGCAGTGTGGCATAGTAAATCTTTATGATTCCAGTCCCAGTCTAGTTAAGATGAAACAATTACAACTGGGAGGTCAGTGAAAGTTGCAAATAAAACATGACCATTTAAATTGAAGCTTATTCTGATATTGCCATGTGGGAAGAACTCTTCTAGGTTAATACATGTTTTGGAAATGCTCCATTCTGATACTTGAAGTCACATGCAGAATGTATACTTGTTGAATTTCCAGGTGTTACAGATGTGGCTGAGATGCCCTGCTATATTTGTTTGATTGAAATCCTTTGTTAGCTTTTTCAGAAAGAAATTTAATTGCTTCCAAGCCAGGATGCTTTATGCCAGGTTTCAGCCTGTAGCCACTTCTTACTGCCAAGTTCTGAACCCCTGAAAATAAGGGCTTATAGTACTGCTGACACAACCTTAACTATAATAATGCGAATGACACCACCATAACACTAATGATAAATGGCATGCATTTTAAAACATTTAAAATGATCATAGCCTTTAAGTCAAACACATCTGGGAAATATTAATGGTATATGAACTGCCCTGTGTGGATCTGAATTATGAACAGCACAGAGATGGAAAGAGATAAATTGCATAATAAATCACTTTACTTATTGTATTGTTTACTTTTAAAAAACCATATATACTTTCTGTTTATGCAGCATGTCAGCTGTTTGAAAAAAGATGAATAGTTCTAAATTCATATTTATTCCAAAGAATGAATATTTAGTGCTCTGCAGTGTCACACTGACTTCAGAGAAATAATTACAGTATATGGTTTTACCAACAATGATGTTCAGAGGCCATTGAGTTTGTATATATTTAGTATGGTTTTACCCTCTGATCAGTTTGCTCTTTTTCATTTCATGAATTTATAGAAGACAGGTGTTTTTCAGCTCTCCATTCTTTTGGCAGAAATGACATACATAGCATTGTCTCTGAAGGTGCTAAATGGATAATTGAAGAAAGTATTTCAACGTTTCATCATTTATTGTATCATAACACCCTAATTCTCAAAATGTATGTAATAGTTCTAGATTTTATTTTTTCCAAATGTCACTTTGCTAAACTGATTAAGCGCAAGGGATACAGGGAGCCTTCCCAATCTGTCTTATCTATAAGAATGCTGGTCTGCGCAAGTAAGTCAGATGGACTTATTTTAAAATGCTTTACTGGGTACTGAAATAATAATAATTTATGGGCAAAATTCAGATGTGGACCTGAGGCATAAGGATTTTTCAAGGGACTGTCTGTGGGCCAAAATCCTCAGAGTCAACTTAAATTCATTATGACAAAATCACAAATGTGTCTCATCCTTCTCACTCATGGATCAGGTTGTGGCCCACCATTTCTTATATTTTTTTTTCCTATTCTTTGTTTTGTTCCTTAAAATTATTTATTTATTTATAATTTTTTTTCTTTAGTCTTCTCCCATGATCATTGGTTCTGCCTAAGCCTTCAGGAGGGCTATCATTAATTTGCTTGTGGAGCCCAAAACAGAAGCTTTCCTTAGCTAGGACGGATTTAAAAGTGATATGGAACCCAAAATCCTTCAAGCATCATTTTCTGACAGCAAATGCAGTTGTATTCATGGAGAAGTAACACTTTAAGAAGCAGTGAACACTGAGCACTGTGCAGTATTTAAATATGTTCCACACAATAATTGCTTTATCCTTACTTTTTCTGTTTGTTTTTGATTTTGTCTACTTCTGATGTCATTTGATCTCTTGTCCACAGCCCAGATGCTTTTTTCCTCTTTAGCTTCCTCAGATGCTTCTCTCAGTACTAATGCTTTTTCTTCTGGTATTTTCTGTCCTTTTTTTTTTTTTTTTCTTCTTTTCTTTTTTGTTTCTTTTTGTTAGTTGGTTTAAAATGTTTAGTTCTCTGTTAGTAGCTGACAACTCACTTCTGGAAATTTTGTTTCCAGCATAAAGTTTATTAAATCTACTACACTGAAGAGCTGGGCAAACCCCTTCCCTATGTTTCCTGCTGTCTTTTAGAAAATGCTTCATTTCTTATGTATGGTGATATTCTCAGTCATGATTTTTCATATGGTCTTAGAACAATGACAGAATGATAAGAAATGTAAGAGCAACCAAATCTAATAAATATCATAAATCTATGAGTTTAAAACATGCTATTCTCAAGTAGAGTGGGTTGGGTTTTTTCCCCTACCTTTTTTCTATAAGGGTATTTTTTAATAAAAGTAATAAAATATATAGATTTTTTTTCTTCTCTGCATTTATTATACTGTATAGTGTAAACTTTCTTTTGTGAAAGTATAATCTGGAAGTAATATTTTGCTTTTCAAATTACACTTAACTGGAGGAAACTTTTGCTTCAGTACAGAAAAGGCAGAAATGAAAGTTCCACAGAAAGACGCTAACAAAAGCAATCTCAGAGTTTTCAAAGAACTTAAGTTATATTAAAACTCATTAAATCTTAGACTTTAAATTTTTTTTGTAAATATAATCACTGTTAGTTCTTTACAGTTTATTATGTAACAAATTAAATGAGGAAATTGAGCATTCAGTCTTCAGAAAAGTAAAAAATTATGAAAAAAATTATAAAAAAAGTATTGTGAAAGATATTAACATTTAAAACAGTATTTTTTCATGAATTAGATATTAATATCTAAAGACCAGGTTCTGTGAAATGCAATTTAGCATAAATAACAAAATAGCCTTATTTAATCGCACACTCTGATCTAAAAGAACCAAATCCTTAATATCAACTTGTAAAATAAAAGTAGCAAGATCAACAGTTTGAATATCTCCCCAGATATTCTTTACATGAGAAATGGGAGAGAATTTTGTGTGTGTGTGTGTGTTGCTAGAAGTTATATATAATCTGAAATTTATTTTAAATTTTACCCCTTGAAACATTTGTGGTTTAGATTTACTTTTTGTATATTGCCAAATCTTACTGCAGTCAGTTTGGAGATTTTTCATAGCATTCAAGGTTCTTGGATACCTCATCCATTAATGGGAATTTTCACCAGATTATTCTTCCCTTAATCTCTTTTAAATAACAATTTGAGTGTCTTGAAGAGATCTGAAAACATGTTCATGCCTTGAATTATGCTGGTTGTAATACTTATAGGCACTGAAACACTGAGATGGTGCTCCAGGTTGTGTATCATTTCCTTTATATTCTGTAGAGGTTTTTGTACACTGCTGACATTATGTGTCTAAAATGTAGTGTTCCTGCGTAGGATCCCAATAAGTATCTTGAGTACATTTATTAATTAAGTGATTTCTATCAAAGCCAGAAGAATGTTCATGTGATTCACAGTATCCCTTGAAGTTGTCTTCTATTTTCTTAGTGCTTACTGTATTTTTTGTATAAAATGGAAGTTTATATGGGCTGTGGTCCAGAAAAGCACTTTAGACATGTACGTAATGTTAAACAGAAATAGTTTCATTTACCTCAGTGACATTGCTCATCATATTTTCTTTATATATTTATTTCTGAATTTAAACATCTGTGGAATCAAGTCCACTGAAGGGAGATGGAATGGAGGGTAGACACCTCCAAATTTAACTTCTTTTTTGTTGCTTATATATAGCCCAATATTATTTTTATATATACTACTTATAACCCAATCTTATTTTCTGCCGTTTATTATAGTGAACGGAAAGGATCTATAGCTTGGTACTTAATGTGTTAGAAAGGACCCAGTCTGGTTTTAATTTAAGAGACATTAATACAGAACTAATCTGTATGATATTATATGACTCAGACCTTTTACTTTCTGGAACTCTTAAAAACCTTCAGGAGAACTTTTTCTTTTTTTTTAACTAACGATAAAAACCCCATTATGATTAGTTGTGTTCTAGAGTTTGCTGTTACACAACCTGTAGCATTCAAAAGATCAGACTATCAATATTAGTTTGAGCTGAATTTGCAGAAACTCTGATTATTTTCTAAAGCTATGGTTGTGATTTGAGGAGGGTGAGAAGTGATAGGCACAGGTAGGTGCCACAAAGATGTGTGGTTTTGTGGCACCTATGTGTACATATTGTTTGCTTTGTTGTTTTTTTCTATATGCAGCTGAATGAGGTGATGTCCCCTAAACAACATTGTAGGTCTTATTGAAAGATTACAGAAATAAGTGGAAAAACTTCTGTTGACTGTAGTCTTTGAATTCTTGGCATAAATCAATCAGGCACTGATTGATGTAAACACATTTTAACACCTAAAGATTCTATAATCTGAGCACCTGGCAATGATAGAAATGGCTGTGGGCTGGCAGTGTCATCTTTTCAAGTGTTACTTTATCCATTTGAGTTGCTTTATGACACACTCATGTATACCGTGTAGACGGTCATTTTTCAAATGACATGTAGCAAGTAAGGATCTAAAGTGATCCCTAAATCTCCTCTTCAAAACTATAAATAAACCAGATTGCCTTTTTTTTTCTTTTTAGATTAGAAATCATAGAAATGTCTGGGTTGGAAGGGACCTCTAGAGGTCATCTAGTCCAATCCCCCTGCTGAGAGCAGGGACATC